>CM053761.1:65074087-65120430 GCA_028658305.1 Pachyuromys duprasi | reverse complement strand
TTGTATATCCTCTCTAGGTGCGTAGATTTCAGCTTGAACTTCCTATCCTATAGGTTTATATAAGTGAGTATATACCATATGTTTCTTTCTGCCTTTGGGATACCTCACTCAGTATGATCGTTTCCAGGTCCCACCATTTGCCTCGAGGTTTTTCTTTTCTTTCTTATTTTATTTTATTTTTTGAGACAGGGTTTCTCTGTGTAGCTTTGGCCATCCAGGACTCTCAGAGCAGGCTGGCCTTGAACTCACAGAGATCTGCCTGCCTCTGCCTCCTGTGTGCTGGGATTAAAGGCATGCCCAGCCCAGGGGGTTTTTCTATTCACCTGTTCTAGCTCCCAAGTAAAAGACACAGAGACTTATTAGATTTATTAATAAGCTATAAGCTTGATAACTGGGCAGATATGATCTATCTTAACTTGTTTTGCAAGCCTGGCTATTTCCCAGCCACGTGCCCCACATTACTGGCCACATTGATCCTGTTGGGATCTGTAAGCAGGCATCTATATGGTCATCCCCAAGAGATCTGATGAACTGGATATTGGGCATCTGGGCCACCTACGGGCCGCCTGAAACCACCTGCGCATGTGCTGGGTCACCTTATAAGAGAACTCAAAGCCCCTCCTCTCTCTCCCTCCTGCCCTGTCCAGAGATGGTCTCTGTGACCCCTTCCCTCTTCCCTTAATAAACCTCCCATGTGGAACCAGTCTAGTGGTGTGATTTGTGAATCCATAGTGTAACTTTGTTGCACAATCCTAACAGATCCTGCATCTGCTTAATCAGGCCACATCCTTTCTTTACATCTTCTCTCTCTTCTCTCTCCCCTCACTGTCCCTACCTGAGACTCAAGCCAGGAAACAGATGCTCCACATACCTCTCTTCTGCCCAGTTATGGCTGTCCAGCTTTTCAATTAGCCTATCAGAGGGAACTGGGGAACAAAGTTTATACAACACTGTTCAGAATATGAGACAATGCCCACCGTCCAGACTACAACTAGATGTCTGGGCACGGAGCACCAGACCAACCCCCAACATCCACACATACAGACACATAAATAAATATTTTTTAAAAAGAGAATTTATTCCAGAGACAAATATGAAGAATCTTGGCTCAAGAAATTGAATCTAAATTACCTCAAATACCATGTTATAGCATGGTGATGCTTTCATTCATTCATACATTCACTGAGACAGGGTCTCACTTGGCCCTGGCTGTCCTCTAACTCCCTAGGTAGCTGAAGATGGCCCTGAACTTCTAGTCCTCCTACGTCCTCCTTCAGTGCCAGAGCCACAGGCATGCACCACCATGCTCAGTTTATGTGGTAGATGGAACCAGCGCTTTGTGCACACTAGGCAAGCACTCTACCAGCCGAGCCACAGCCCCGTTTCCTCAAGCTTCTATAGTAACAGAGCAGAGAGTCATACATCAAGGCACTTTTAATACAGCGCTGTGGAAATGCCAGGCAGGTAGCTTATGGCAACACTGTGAGACTGCAGAAGCTATCTGATGATATTCTTAGCCTTTGAGCTGGTGGAAGCAAGTGGCCAGTGTGTACATCTCAAAAGATTCACCAGATAATGAGGATGTTAGGTCAGACCCAGAGGTGTAAATGGGACTATCAAAGGGGCTGAGAATAGCCTAATTTGGCTCTGGACCTGCAGCACACCAACTCCCACAATCACAGTTCCCATGGATCTGCCTTTAGATTCTTCAGCAGAGGTGAAGTTTTTGCCTTAGAACTTGCTTTCAAATCTGTAAGCTGCCTCAGTCTTGGTGGTGGTGTTTCTTTTAGTATCTTTTTGGAGCAGGGGCATAAAAGCCATATTTTTGGTTTTGTTTTATCTGTAATGCTGGGGACCAAAACCGGGGCCTCACACAGTACCTGCAAGTGTTCGAGCACTGAGCTTCACTGGAGCCCCAGAGCTGTGCCTGACAAGTCAGTACTCCAGGGAGGCTTCTGCAGGCTTCTCTCCTCTCTTTTTAAACACACTTGCTCTTCTCTGACCCTTATTGTCTGGTCCTGCTTCTGGTGTCTGCCACTTCAGCCTGAAACTTAGAAGCACACTTGCTGGGTCACCAGGAGCCTTGCCCCATGCGCCTCACCGTTATCCTGACCTGCAGCTCCTTCCAGGGAACTTCTGGGGAACAGACTCCTGTTCCTGGGCTGTCCTGCGTCCTCTGACTTATAGTAAGGTCCCAAAGGCAGCTACCCAGGGACAGTCAATGAGCTGACACGTTAGCTCAAAAGCATGAGTATGGGCCTGTAGAACACCTACATAGTGTGCTCATCTAAACGGGAATGTTTCCCAAAGGTTCATAAGTTTGAATGCTTGGTTCCTAGTTGGTAAACTGTTTGGAAAGGATTAGGAGGCATGGCCTTGAGTCAAGGGGAGGGAGTCCTTTCTTTGAGGTTCCAAAAGCCCACGCCAGCCCAGTGCTCTGACTGCTTGCTTCCTACAGATCAAGAGGCAAAGCTCTCAGCTACTGTCCTAGCACCACGCCTGCCTGTGTGCTGCCAGGCTCCCCACCACAATGATAATGAATGAACCCTCTGAAACTGTACGCCAACCCCCAGTTAACTGCTTTCTTCTATCATTTGCCTTGTGTCTCCTCACAGCAATAGAACTGCAACTAAGACCCTAGCATGCAGTGGGTTCTGGGTTCAACATGTAGCGTTATAATAAAATAACATATACTACTATAAGAGGCTGGGGTACAGCTCAGGTGGTAGAATGCTTGCCTGCTTTGTGGAAAGCTCTGACTTGGATCTCCAGCACTGAGGAAAAAGATGTCATCAGATCAGAACTTCAAGGTCGCCCTGGCTTAGGCTGAGATGGAAGCACTAACTTCCCTAATTGAAACAGTATGTATTGTACTCATGTGCTGAAATTAAAACAGCACACTGTGGGAACTGGAGAGATGCTCAGCAAGAGCACTGGTTGCTCTTGCTGACCCAAGTTCAATTCCCAGCACACAGCTCACAGCTGTCTGTAACTCTAGCTCCAGTGGATTTGGCATGCTCACACAGACATACCTGTAGGCAAAACACCAATGCACAGAAAATAAAAAATAAACCAATCATTAAAAACTTACACCATGGCATATAAAACTACATATACAAGTACAGGCATAGTGGTGGCACATGCCTTTAATCATAGCACTCCAGAGGCAGAGGTAGGTGGATCTATGAGTTCAACAGCGTGGTCTACAGAACAAGTTCCAGGACAGCCAGGGCTACAGAGAGAAACCCTGTCTTAAAAAACAAACAAACAAACAAGTATATATATATATATATATGTATATATATATAAAGTATATATTATATATTACATTATTTATTAACAAGTAATAACTACCTATAGTTCTATATTATATGTAGTTATATATAGTTATTGTTATATATGGTTATATAATATATAACTATATAGTATACATTTAAAATTACTTATTAATAAGTAATAACTACATATAGTTATTATATATTATATCATCATATAATATATAATTACTATATATAAAGTATATATTATATTACTTATTAACAAGTAATAACTACATATACTTATACACATATTAAAACTATATATACTATAATAGTTACATAATATAGTAATTACTTTTTAATAAGAATTTAAGGCTCAGATGTAGCATACTGATGACTATTTCTCTAGCATAAGCTGGATCCTGGATCCTAACCAGCACTACAGAAAGCCAAAAATTGTGTGGCTCCCCACCCCTCTCCCCATGGGGTGTAATTGTATGTGGAGATCTGCTTCCCCTTATGCGAATGCAGAGGCCAGAGATGAAGCCAGCTGCCTTCCCCTCTCTCTCCATCTCATGTTAGAGACAGAGCCTCTCTTAGTGAGCGTGGGGTTCTCCATCTTGCCTAGATTGGCTGGCTGTTGAGCTCCTGGGATTTGTGTGGCCACTGGGGATCCAGACCCAGGTCCTCACACTTGCGGAATGGAGCACTTTACTCCCCCAACTATCTCCCCAGCCCCTGAGAAAATGTTTAAGGAGCTGAAAATGTTATCTATCTTGGTTTGATCACTACATACTATATGTGTATATTGAATTATCATATGTACAATTAAAATATTAGGTTAAGACACAGTGGTGCACACCAGTTATCCCAGAACTTGGGAAGCTGAAGCAGGAGCACTTCAAGTTCTAGATGTGTCTGAGTGATGTAGAGAGATACTATCTCAAAAAAAGTAAAGTAATAATAATAATGAAATCATTAGCTGAGTATAGTGTCACAGCCTTGTGTAGTGGAAAGATTTGGTGTCTTTAAAAACTCCGTTATGTTCTGTAAACGTGTGTCTGTTTTAATCCCAGGTGTGGGATCTTAGTTTGTCCTTTAGCTTTTCCACAGCGGATAATGCCTCGTGCAGGGGCGTGCTCTTTGCCAGCTGCAGTTAGTTGAATTCTGAGGACGCTGAGGGATACAAATTGAAAAGTCCAGCGGGAGAGCTGGTGGTGGCTTGGAGGAGACCGGAGGACACTTAGAGGAAAGAAGAAGCCTGCTTGCTGTGTTGGCCGGTTTGCTGGCTACCTGGACTGCTGGATCCTGAAGCCTGAGATTGGAATTGCCCGCAAAAGAACCCGACAACCCTACCCAGCCAGGACAAGGAAAGAGGATGTCCTCCGTCCCTTCTAGCCTTTTTCTCCTTCCTCAGGTTGGGTGTTGGAAGGGAGTTAGAGGCTTTAGGAACCCCAATAAAGTAAAGTAAAAAACAGTGCCTGCATTCTTGTCTCCAACAGGGACCATGACTGTGCTGACTTCCAGTCTAGTGTTAGCTCGGGTTCTGGTGGAGCAGAGCCTGGGATTGCTGGCCTTGGGGATCCAGCACACAGGGCCTCCATGAAGACAAGGAGAGGCAGCAGCAAGGCCGGGCTGGGGTACTTCTTCCTCTTTCCTTTAAAAATCTATTGCTCTTTAAAATTGTGTGTGTGGCTTGCCACTGTGTGCAGGTACCCACTGAAGCATGTGTGAGTCCTTTGATATGAGTATTGTGAACTCTCTACAAGGCAGTTCAGGCAAGCTAACCCACTGAGTATGTCTCCAGGCCCTTCCCCATGCTTTTCTTTCTTTCTTTCTTTCTTTCTTTCTTTCTTTCTTTCTTTCTTTCTTTCTTTCTTTCTTTCTTTCTTTCTTTCTTTCTTTTTGAGACAAGGTCTTGTGTATTCCAGGCTGACCTCCTGATTGCCCTGTCTCCACTTTCCAAGAGCTGGGATTACAGGTGTGCACAACAAGCCAGGTTTATGTGAATTGCTTAGATCAGATTGGCCTATGGGTATGTCTGTGGGAGACTGTCTTGATTAATGATAGATGGACCAACCCACTGTTGGTAGAACCATTCCTCAAGTAGGTGGTTTGGGGCTATCTAAGAGACTGCTTAAGTAAGAGCCTGGTGGTCAGAAGTAAGCCAATGAACCAGCAAACATCATTGCTCTGTGCTTCTAGCCCAGGCAAAGGTGGAGACTTTGTCTCAAAACAAACACAAATAGTAAGCTTGATGGTAGAGGCTCATACCTGTAATCCTAACACTTGAGCTGCAGAAACAGGAGGATTGCTCCAAGTCTGAGGTCAGCCTGGGCTATGTAGCAAGTTCCAGGCCAGTTAGGGATACAGGGGGACCATGTCTCAAAAGATCAAACAAACAATAGAAACCCATGACGGTTGTAAATGACAGTCCTCAGAAAGAGGCTGTCCCTTCTTCTGCAAGGCTGAGAAACCAATGAGAACTTCAGTAGCTGGAGAGGTTAGAAGGTTGCAGGTCCAGAGCCAAGTTACAATTTTTCTCGAGCTGTCCTTACCCCACAAATAGCCATTCTTTGCCCACCTCTGTGGGACCTAACAGCCTGTGATTAACAGATGAAACCTTTTAGAACTCTGGTGTCTGAACTCAAAAGGCTGAGAATCAAGAAATGGCAGCCCAAACCTATAGCTGAGGTTGCTGTGTAGACTCATCTACTTAATGTTTCTCCCAACGGACTTTAAAATGCCTTGCTTTACAACTTTATTTGTTCTGTTACTATAAAAACGTGAAGAGCCCAGTGGTGGTGGCTCATGCTTTTGATCCCGGCACTTGGGAAGCAGATCTCTGAGTTTAAGGCCAGCCTGCGCTAGAGTTCCAGAACATTCAGGACTACACAGAGAAACTCTGTCTTGAAACACCGAAAACAACAAATCCGGGCTCAGTGGCATATGCCTGTGATCCCAGCACTCAGAGAGGCAGAGGCAGGTGGATCCCTGTGAGTTCCAGGCCAGTCTGGTCCACAAAGAGTCCAGGACAGCCAAGGCTACACAGAGAAACCTCTCTCAAACAAAAAACACCCCAAAGAAAACCAACGCCCCCCAAAACAACACAAAAAACAAAACACCCCAACATCTTTTACCACATTGGAACATGGAATTCATGGAAGCTTAAATTTGTGTTCTTGGGCCATGATCACTCAGATTTGACTCCAGAATAAACCATTTCTTATTCTCTTTGAGGTGAGAGTTGGTTTTTGCCTTTCTTTCTTTTTCATGTTTGAGTCTATCCTACTTACGTTAGTACCTTTCTGACCACAATCTGTGAAGCACCGCGCAGCTCCAGCTGTAAAAGGGTATTTGGAGTGATCCAAGGGGGCAGAAAGGCGGGTTGCTGAAAAGCCAGGTGAGACTTAATTGTAGCTGGAGGCAGAGTGTGATGAGGGGACCAGAGAAACCAGCTCGGCGACCTCTTGTGGAGCCTCCACGGTCTAGCTGCCTCAGCGTTGACCACATTTCCCCTTTGCTGAGGGTCCCTTTTAGGCCAGGTTTCCATGATGGGAGAGGAGTCTCACATCAGATGCTGCAGAAGGAAGGTCTTGGCCAGGGAATAGGCAGGAGCCACACCCGGCATAGGTGAGCCTAAGTGGGAGGGGCCTTGGTGAAATGAGTCACACTTGAGTCACCCTGAGTGACTCAGAAACAGGACCGGAGTCTACTGCAGGGAAGACAGTGGGACAGGAAATTCCAGCTGGCTGAAGGGAGGGATAAAGTTCTGGGAATGGAATGGTGAGCGTGATCATGTACACTAAGAAGTTTAGGGACAAAGAGGAGGCTGCTGAGCAGGGAGAGGAACCCTTGGAACTGGGCAAGCAGGAGAAAGGAAGTCAGGTCTGTGCTCTGGAGAGCTTTCCTTAGTGAAAGGGGAGGAAGAGAGGCAGGGGGCGGGGGAGAGCAGGGCAGTGGTTAACGATCCTGGGTCCAGGTGAGAAGTCATGAGGTCTGAGCGCTGACCTCAGAGCACAGATGAGGCACACCTCGCGTTCCTTACTGGCCTGCGCCATAGGGGCTTTTCATACTGCTCCAGTCCTCTCTCGCCTCCTCTACGGCCAGAGGCTCTCCGAAAGGCTTCCTGCTCCCAACCCCAAAGAGGCATACCAGCACCATGCCGCCAGGATGATCTGATAGCTTGTGCTCCCCCTCCCCCTAAAACCAGGGTGTCAGTATGTAGCCATGGCTGGAATGGCCGGGAACTAATTCCCTATGGAGACCAGCCTGGGCTTCAGAGCTTTCTGCCTGTGCCTCCCAAATTCTGGGATTAAGGGGCTGGGCTGTCCTGGCGTAATGATTTTTTTTTTTTAATGTAGGTTTTAAGAATGAAAACCTTCCTACTTTCATGGTTAATACTTTACTAACAGAACTATCTTCCTTGTCTTTCTCATTTAGTCTTTGACTTTAAGAAAAAAACAAAACAATCAAAAGCCTGGGGCTGGAGAGATAGTGTAGCAGCCCATACTGCTATTACAGGGGATCTGAGTTTTGTTCCCAGAGTTCACATCGGGTTACTCCAGCTCCAGGAGGATCTGACAAGGCTGGTCTCAGTAGGCACACACACTCAAGAACACACACCCACACTCAGATGTATACACAATACTTTTGTTGTTTTTGAGAGTGGGCTTCTGTGTAGCCTTGGCTGTCCTGGAAGTTGTTCTATAGCCCAGGTTAATCCCACTGGTTGAGAGTAAGACCACTACCACAATTTTAAGACCAATTTGAAGCAAGGTCCACAAGTTTTTCTTGCCAGAGATAAGGTGAATGACTCCCTTTTTAGCAAGCAGGAACTTCCTTCAAGCCCCTGAGGGAATGGAGACTTTAGTCTAAAATGCCTGACCTTGGGAAAAGGACTTTCTTAAGGAACCAGACAGGGAGCCTTATAATGTATTTCAAGCTCTTTTTCTGTGACTCTCTAACTTTATGACTGTGATTTGAGTTCTTTTTCCTCCAACAAGGCCACATCTAAGCCTCTCTAAACAGTACAATCAACTGCGGACCAAGCATTAACTACCTAAAACTATGGGGAACATGCTCATTCAAATCGTTTCAGCTACATAGCAATTCCAGACAAGCTTGAGCTATCATCAAAAACAAAAGCAGAAACACCCCCCAAAACTACTAGCTGCACAGCTCAGCTGGTAGAATGACTGTCTAGTGTCTTAGTGATTTAATGCTGTGAAGAGACACCATGACCTCAATTTGGGGGGGGGGGTGAGTACATGTTTTTATTCTTATTATTATTTTACAATTTATTCACCTTGTATCCTAGTTGTAGCCCCCTCCCTCCATCTTCCTCCCGTATCCCGTGGACCTCAATAACTCTTAATAAGGAAAGCATTTAACTGAGGCTTGCTTTCAGTTTCAAAGGTTTAGCAGCATTAGCAGCATGGGAGCATGCAGGCAGACGTGGTGTTGGGAAAGCTGAGAGTTCTACACCCGGATCCAAAGGCAACAGGAAGGTGAGAGACACTGGGCTTGGCTTGAGCTTTTGAAATGCCCAAAGGTCCTCCCCCTCCCCCGCCATGACACACTCCATCAAAGCCACCCATGCTCTAACAAGGCCACACCTCCTAACTCCTCTCAAGTAGTGTTAGTATACAGGGAATCCCACTTACCCGCTCTCAGGGAACTAGGAGCCGCTAAAGTCATCACCTGCTACCACCAGCTGAGCCAGCTGAGCCAGGTGTGTGCTATGGACAAAAGGGCCCCTATCCAGTCCAGACCTCTCTCTGCCTTCTCACACACACACTTCTCTCTGCCCTCAGGTCTTCCTCCTCATCCTGGCCCATGTTTCTCTCTCTACTTTCTCCTGTTCCTTATCTGTCTCTTTGTCCATCTGCCCGTCTGCATGTCTGCAGGTACCTGACTCTAAGACTTTTTTTCTCCCTTCCCCCAATGAGATCTTACACTAGATCTGTTGCATGGTGTAATTTCACAGAGTTATACCTTGGCACGGGCCACCAAAGGTACCCCCCTTGATGCATTTTTATAGCCCTAACCATCTAAATAGATGAGCCTATGGAGGCCATCTTCATTCAAATCACCACACCTAGCATGCACAAAGCTCTTGATTCTATCTCTAGAATCACATATATCAGGTATGGTGTGGCAAGTCCATAATCCCAGCACTCAGGAGGCTGGCACTGTGACTTGTGTTGGGAAAGGCTAGAATTCACTGATCCTTCCAGACTGTTCTTGTTACTTATCATGTTACCCTGCCCAAACACCCAGTGGAAACAGCTTAAGGAGGACAGACAAGTCTGGCTCACAGTTTGGGGGGATTTCAGCCAATCACGGCAGGGAAGGCAGAGTGGAGCACCTGGTCACGGCAGTGGAAGCTGCGGAGGGGGTTACTCATGTAGCATGGTCCAGAAGAAAACAACACAGGCAGGAGCCAAAGGCTGGTATAGCCCCCAAAGGCCCAGCCTGCTGCACGGCCAGGACTCCACAGCCTTCAAAATAGCACCATAAGCTGGGACCAAGCTTTCAAAGAAGTAGCCTGTTGATATAAACCATCACAAATACCTAGCATAAAGCCCACCACACAGATGGTAGTTAGCAAATCACTGTGATAGAATGGGTAATGAAAAAATTAAAAGATGAAAAGAGGAGGGGAGAGATATTTAGAGTTGGGCCAGAATAGCTTAGCAAGAGCTGGAGTAGGGGAGGGTAATGTGAAGCATGGGCGGTTTGTGGGTGGCATCTAACATGATCTGGGTTTTCTGGCTTGGGTACAGAAGACATCTGAGCTGTTATCACATTATTTACCTTGTGTGCATGTGTGTATGGACATGATGTCTGTGGAGGACAGAGGACAGCTTGTGTGGGATGGTTCTTTCATTTCATGGATTAAACTCAGGTCATTATGCTTGATGGTCAGAACCTTTACCTGCTAAATCATCTTGTCCACACTGAATTGTTTTTATTTTATTTTTATAAATTGTTTTCATATTTATAAAGCTTCAACCTTACTGTGTAGCTGAGGTTGATCTTGGATTTCTTATCTTCCTGCCTCAGCCTCCTGTGACGCTGGGCTCCCAGGGCTCTGCACACGCTAGGCGAGTGTTCTTCCAGAAGAGATGTACATCTAGCAGGGTTTTTGTTGTTGTAGTTATTTTGTTTTTCAAGACAGGGTTTCTCTGCGTAGCACTGGCTGTCCTAGAACTCACTCTGTTGACAGGCTGGCCTTGAACTCACAGAGATCTACTTGCCTCTACCTCTCAAGTGCTGGGATTAAAGGCATGAGCAACCACCTGGTAGGGTTTTGTTTTTGAGACAAGGTCTCACTTGGTAGCTCAGGGTAGTCTGGAATCTACTGTGTAGCGGTGCTGATTTCAAATGAGAATGTTCCTCATAGTTTTAGGTATCTGAGTGCTTAGTTCCCCTCTTAATAGCACTGTTTGGGAATGCTTGAGAGATGTGGCCTTGTTGAAGAAGAGGCTTTGAGAGTTTGATGACTTCAGCCATTTCAAGTTCCCTCTCTCTGCCTTGTGCTTATGGTTTAAGATGTGAGTGTTCAACCTCTTGCTCCTGTCACTGTGCCTGCTGCTTACTGCCATGTCTACCTGCTACTTTTATCCCTGTGGAACCATAAGCATGTAGCCTGCAGGTATCAACCATCACAAATGCCTAGCACAAAGCCCACCACAGAGATGGTAGTTAGGAAGTCACTGCTAGCTACCCTTCCTTCTATAAGTTGCCTTACTTATGGTGTTTTATTACAGCAATAGAAAAATAACTAATAGCTGAGAGCACACATCTTTAATCCCAGCACTTGGGAGGCAGAGACAGGCCAAGCTCTGTGAGTTTCAGCCCATCCTGGTCTACAAACCAAGTTCCAGGACAGCCAAAGCTACACAGAGAAACACTGTCTTAAAAACAAAACAAGGGGCTGGAGAAATGGTTCAGAGGTTAAGAGCACTGGCTCCTCTTCCAGAGGTCCTGAGTTCCATTCCCAGCAGCCACATGGTGGCTCACAACCATCTATAATGAGATCTGGTGCTCTCTGCTGGCAAGCAGGCAGAACATTGTATACATTATAAATTAAAAAAAAAAAAGATAAAAATCAAAACAAACAGAAAAGAAAAAAGTAACTAATCCAGTAGTGATGATGTCAAATTTTAAGTTAATTTGAGACAAGCTATAGTCGTAAGAGGAAGGAACCACAACGAGAAAATGCTTCCCTTAGACCGGGTTGTAGACAAGCCTGTAGGATTTTTCTTTAGGATCTATCTATCTATCTATCTATCTATCTATCTATCTATCTATCTATCTATCTATCTATCTATCTATCTATCTATCTATCTATCTATGCATGCATGCCTGCAGGCCAGAAGAAGGCACCAGTTCACATTATAGACGGTTATGAGCCACCATGTGGTTGCTGGGAATTGAACTCAGGACCATCTGGAAGAGCAGTTAGTGCTCTTAACCTCTGAGCCATTTCTCCAATCCCAGGATTTTGTTTTTTTTTAATCAGTTATTAAAAATTCCTTGTGGGAGGGCCCAGCCCATTGTGGTTGAGGTCATCCCTGGGATGGTGGCCCTGGGTTCTAAAAGAAAGCAGGTGCTTTTCCAAAGATCCTAACTTCAATTCCCAGCAACCACATAATCCTCTGGAAGAGCAGATAGTACTCTTAACAACTGAACCATCTCTTCAGCCCCAAAATATTTTATATTGTAATGTTGATATTAATATATGATCTTGGGGATGAACAAGAAAGAAAAGGTTATGGCTTAACAGTGATGTGATTGTGCTGGCTAGTTTTTTGTCAACTTGACCCAAGCTATAGTCAGCTGAGAGAAGGGAACCTCAGTTGAGAAAATGCCTTCATAAGATGGAGCTGTGGGCAGGCCTCTGGGGAATTTTTCTAATCAGTGATGGATGTGTTAGGGCCTAGTGCACTGTGGGTGCTAACACTCTGGATTAGCAGTTCTGAGTTCTATAAGAAAGCAGGCCGAGCAAGCCATGAGGCACAAGACTGTGCGTGGCACTGCTCCATGACCTCTGCATCAGCTCCTGCCTCCAGGTTCCTGCCCTGCTTGAGTTCCTGCCCTGACTTCCTTCATTGATGAAGTAAGTAAAATAAACATTCTCTTTCCCAAGTTGTTTTTGGTCATAGTATTTTATCACAGAAATGGAAACCCTAAAGCAGTAACCCAGGCTAGCCTCAAACTTTCTACAAACCCTCTACCCCTGTTATTTTCAGCAGCCTCCCAAGCGCTGAGATTTTAGGTATGATCCAAGCTCCAAGCTGTTGCTTCCTACTGAAGCTGCCTGCAGCACCCATTTACCAGCCATCTCACTCCAAGGCAATAATCACTCAGCATTTTAGACGTTTCAAGGATCTTAGGAGCTGTGTGTGCAACAAATGGCAAATACACCTTTATCACAGAGGTTTATGGTGTTATTGGGAAAGAGGGCAGATACAAAAACAAGAAAATTATCTGTAATGGCTACTACTGGTTGTCAACCTGACTACATTTGGAAATAACTAAATCCCAAATTGCTGGGCTCATCTGTGAGAAAGTTTTTCTTAATTAAACCATTTGATATGAGAAGATCTACTTCTAATCTGGATCCTTGAGGTGGGAAGATAAAATTCTAGTTTAGGTTTTTTTGAAGGGAGAAGATCTACCTTTAATCTGGGCTGCACCTTATGGTCGCTGTGTCTGTTAAGGCATAGAAGAAGGAAACCTGCCTGCTTGCTCTCACGCTTGCTTGCTCCTCTAGTCCTTCACTGCCGCTGGAGTCTGCTTTCAGATTTCAGTGGATACAGAAGACTAGCTGAGACATCCAGCCTTGTGGACTGAGAAACCACTAGATTCTTTGACCCTTCATTGGTAGACAGCCATTGTTGGACTAGCTGAACCACAGCATGTAAGCCATTCTAACAAACCATATATTTTTTTTTCATTTTATACATATGTATTATATATACACATATATATTATATACCATGTTGATTATATATATACATATATACACACACAGTACAATCAATGAATAGTCTATAAATTCTGTTCCTCTAGGGACAGAAAAAATATTCAATAACTATTTCAGTTAGCTATTGTGTGTGACCCAATGTGCTAGCATCTACTCATTACTACTCATAGAAGCAAGGCAATAAGGACCCCCAGGTCCACACCAAACTGAAATGCTAGTTCTCAGGCACTCCTGGGGCCTGACTTTTTCCTGACCATCACCTCTGTCTTCCATGTATTAAGTATTTGCTTCATGTGTGCATCATGCAGGGTTTCTTGCTGCATCCCATTCTCTGAGTGCCTGAGCTTTGTCCGTGCACAAGGGACTTCTTTCACAGGGCTCCTACCTGTGTCCAGAGAGCTCGGTGAGTGGCGGAGCTCACTGCCAAGCTTGACTTGAGCTCAAGCTCTGGGTCCTACATGGTAAAGGGAGAGACCTGACTCTTGAAAGTTGTCCTCTGACTGCCACGCCTGTGCTGTGGCAAGTGTGTGTATGTATACACATGCCAAACTCACAGATAAATGTAATATCATCCATCCATCCATCCGTCCATCCATCTCTATCTATTTCTGTCTGTCTGTCTATCTATCTATCTATCATCTATTTTTGAAACAGGGTCTCACTGTGTAGCTGGGGCTAGCCTTGAACTCACAAAAATTCTGCTTGCCTCTGCTTCTCAGGTGCTGGGATTAAGGATTAGGCACCACCATGCCTAGCATAAATGTAATCTTAAAACAGCAGCAAACACCAGTCCCAGGAGCTGCTGGGAGAATGGCGCTAGGTCCGTTTGCTGTGCTGAGTCCTGACTCAGAAAGATGCAGCTTTTCTTACCCCCCCCCCCTTTTTATATCTTTCTTTTAGATGCTGGCCAGAGCCTAAGGAGACTTTTCTGGTACTGTGGGCTTCCTTAAACCTTCCTCTAATGCCCCCCTCCCCGCCTTGTGGCGGCCTGTTGACTCTGTGTCTGACCTCCTGTCACTCCCTGGAGACCCAGTCCCACTTCCTGTTCTTGGCAACAAGACTCTCTCTGCTTCTTCCATGCTTAGGTCAAGCCCCAAGAGAAAGTCTGTTATCTACAACGCCTGTATCAGTTCCCAGACTCACTCTGATGGGCCAGGATCTGTTGGCTCCAGAATGGTCTCTGATCTCAAGGACCTGCAGAAGGTCCCAGAGGAAGAAGGATGGCTTCAGGTGCACAAGGGTGGCAGTCAGAGCACAAGTCACAAGCATTTACTAGAATGTGAGTAAGTGGGTGCGGCTGCGGGTGTGGCTGCGGGTGTGGGTGATCTTTCTGAAACCAGACATTTCCAGCATTGTGCCTGGCACACTGCAGCCCCCAGGAGAAGCACTTACATGTTATCCGACAATTTGGCTCCACTGAGTCTTCATTCAGGATTGAGACAGCAGCTGCCTCCTGGGGTTAAGGTTAGCATGTGCACAAGGTGCTATCGATGCCTGTGGCTGAGTCAGGATGTTCTGAATGCCTTCAAAGCACAGGCCTGTTTTGTTTTAGATCGTTAATAAGTAATCTTCCTTAGAAAATGCAGGATAGAAAAAAAAAAAAAAACAGCATGGTGAGCTTGCAGTATCCAAGGACAGCCTCAGCTCACTCTAGCCTGAGTTCTCACACAGCAGAACCTAGAGGGCCAGCTGCTTTTGTTCTTCCTTCCCTTCCTTCTTTTGTTAAATTCAAACTTTATTTTTAAATTTTAATTATTTTTTATTGTGTGTGTGTGCACATGTGTGTGCATATGTGGGCGGATGGGGATATGTGTGTATGTGGGAAGGCCAGAGGTCAGCTTACCGTCCTCAGTGGCTCTCCACAGGGCCTTACTGTTTTGGCTGGACTGGCTGGCCCGAGAGCCTGCTGTCTCTGCCTCCTCCCAGTGCTGAGTTCACATGCTGCTAGGCCCATTCCAATTTGTTCTCTCATCTAATATAATTTTTATTTTAGAAAGGATCTTTACTTGCCAAGATATCCTACCAGCCCAAAACTTTTGTTTGTTTGCTTGCTTATCTATCTATCTATCTATCTATCTATCTATCTATCTATCTATCTATCTATCTATTTTTGCGACAGAGTCTCATGTATAGCTCTGGCTGTCCCGGAATTCACTATTTTGACCAGGCTGGCCTCAAACTCTGCCTGCTTCTGTTTCCTGAATGCTGGGATTAAAAAAAGTGCTACCACGACAGGTCCTTTAGTAGAGTTATCTGTCATTATTTGCGTGTGTGTTTGTTCATTCTATGTAAGATATATGTGTGTCTGTATGTTTGTCCATGAGTATATGGAATCCGGAAGTCAACTTTCTCAGGAGCTATCCACCTAGTTTTTGAGACAGGGACACTCTCTGGTACCTGGACTCAGCAACTAAGCTTGGCTGGCCAGCTTAGCCTCTGCCTCCTCATTGGGCGTTCACCCCCCTCCACACACACACACTTTTTTCACGGATGCTGGAGCTGAACTCAGGGTCTCGTGCTTGTGAGGCAAATGCTTTACCAAATGAGCTATCTGCCAGACCTTTGACCTTGAACTTGTGGTCTTCCTGCCCCCACCTCTGGAGTGCACCACCACATCTGGCTTGTGAAGTGCTGGGGATCAGACCCTGGGCTTTATGTATGCTGTGCAGGTACAGTACCAAGGAAGCCGCAGTCCCAGCCCCCGTGTCTTCCTTTGCTTTTGCTGTGGTCAACATCATGACCAAAGGAACTAGGAGAGGAAGGGTTTGTGCCTTACATGTCTTGATCACGAGTGATATGATAGAGGGAAGCCAAGTCAGGAACTCAAACTGGGAAGGAGTCTGGAGACAGGAACAGAAGCAAAGGCCATGGAGGAGCGCTGTTTACGGCATGCTCCTGTAGTTTGCTCAGCCTGCCTTTTTATGCAACCATATGCCCAGGGATGGCACCACCAGCTGTTGACTGGGACCTCCTACATCAACCGTTAGTCAAGAAAATTCCTTAGAAAACAGCCTACAGGTCATTCTGCTGGAGGCATTTTTCTTGATTGAGTTCTCTCCTCCTAGACAACTATAGTTTGTGTCAAGTTAACAGAACATGGGGCAGAACAGCCAGCAAAAAGCCTTTACAGATTATATACTGTGTGTGGCTCTAGAGGTCAAGAGGGGAGGGGTATCCAGCTAGCTCCTGATGGGCACACTCACCAGACAGATGACCATGGGAAGTTGTATGACATCAACTAGCAAGGGAGCTCTGGCTGGAGGAAGCTCCTCTTCCACCAGAATCGTGCCCATTTGTACAGCCCACTCCTCTACAAGGGGCCTTTGAAGAGCAGTTGCCCGGAACAGGGTCAAGGTGACCCCACTTGTAGCTGGAGAGCCACGGGTGGGGCGGTGAAATTGCTGTGAACTAAGGACATGGAGGGCACCTGGCGGCAACTGACAAAAGGGTGCTGCCATTTCCTTTCTTCCTCTCCTCCCCGTCCTCCATTTATTCTTCTCCTAGGGACTCCGCTTGTCTTGTGGAAAGTCAGAGTTCATTCCTGCAGCAGTGTTGGTGACCTCTGAAATCAGAAATAAGCCCATGCCCATCACAATGAAGAAGAGGCTACTGTTGGATGGAACACTGCGTAGAAGCGGGAGCAAAGAAGAAACTCCTGAACTGGTCTGGAATACCCGTGAAGGCACACTCACAGGGGAGAAGACATGGGAACTGTGTTGTGTTACACTGGAGGAACAAAACGAAAATGTTTACGTGCACACACAGTGTATGTATAGAGAGCATAGCAGGCAATGCTCGGAGAGTATGGAGCACTGGGTTCAATGCCTATCACACTCTATTCTACCCAAATTCATTCTTTGCTCTCCCTAGACGGTTACTTGCAGGAGGGTATGCCAAACTCTCTGTGTCTGTCTCTGACCCTGTCTCTCTCTCTCTCTCTCTCTCTCTCTCTCTCTCTCTCTCTCTCAGTAGGCTAGCTTGGAACTTACTATGTAGCCAAAGATGACCTTGAACCCCTGATCTTCTTGTCTCTACCTCCAAAGTGTTGGAGTACTCTGCTTTTTTGGTCTTTGACTTTTAAAGTGTGGTCACCACTAAGAAAATAACCCCCACCCAGAAAATAACCCCATGCCAAACTGGTTTAGGGACCCTACTCTGGTCTCTGGGACCCATTTCTGTGAGCCCATGGCTTTATCCCCATGCTTTGGGGTCTGTTTCACTGGTGGACTTAGCTTCTTTCCACTGAGATCACAGGACAGGCAGGGTGTGGTGCATTTTGCTTTTTTTTTGAAAAGGGGTGCCACTTTGTAGCCCAAGGCTGATCCTGCCTCAGCTGCTTACCATAATGTTAGCTTTCATTTCCCTTCCTATGAAAGAAGAGAGGCTTTGAGGTTTCACAATCAGGGCTTGTTCCTGAAAAGGGGTCTGAGAAGACTTTCCGGTTATCTGCTTCGATCTAGCTGCTGGCAGCTGTGTGATTGCTCCATAGGCGTGTTACTAGACTCACCAGATGTGCAGTCCCTGCTCAAGGCTCTGCCTGTCATTGGTGTTTCCTGTTCCTGGAATTGGGGGGTAGCGGTGGGGGAGTCCCCTTTAAAGCCACATGTTTAAAACTGAAACCAGAGCCTACCGACTGGCTGCCACAAAGGCAGGGCTCTATCAACTGCAGGATTCTAGCTCTTTCTAAAACCTGTCCTGGGGTGCTCAGGGCCACAGAAGCTCAAGGAGCCCAGCTTCTGACAATATCAAAATCTGGATTAATTTTGTCTCCATAAATATTTTTGCCCTCTGCCTCTATACCTCTATACCTCAAAGCCCTTTTCTTTTTCTCCCTCACATCCTAAATTTAGCCAATCGTTGTAGAGTCCATTCAAAGATGAAACATCCCCAGCAGGTGATCTGTTTCCTCAAAGAAGTGACTGAGAGGCAGCTCCCTCACTTCCTTTGGAAACTTCAAAAGAGCAAAGGAATGAACCCTGTGTGCCAGGCAGGTAAGGCAATGAGAACAGCTTTCTGGAAATGGGCCTTGAAAGAGCAAATCCTGGCGTCCATTCATTAGGCAGCTGCTCTCCTCAGCCTTTCATTTCTTTGTGTTTTGTTTTGGGGAGGAGGTCTGTAAAGCGTGTGTGTGTGTGTGTGTGTGTGTGTGTGAAGGCCAAAGGTCAACTTGGGGTGTCCTTCCTTTGTCGTCATCAGGTGCCTGGAGCTCACCACACAGGCAAGGCTAGCTGGTCAGAGAGCCCTGGATCAGCCTGTATCTGGCTCCCCAGCACTGAGGATACAAGATGCTGCCAGCCTGCTTGAACTCAGGCCCTCACACTCGTGTATGGAGCATTTTACCTAGGAACTCCTCAGCCCCTTTCTTTAGTTTCTTGAGATAAGGTCTTGCTATGTAGCCCAGGGCAGCCTTGGACCCGTAGCAGTCCTACTGCCTAAGCTTTCCTGGTGCTGGGGTTACAGGCGGGCACTGCCACGCCTGGCTGCGTTTGTGTTTGCTTTTCAGACGGTCTCACATAGCTCAGGCTAGCTCCCAATTCATTATGTCCCAAGGGGTGATCTTGAGCTCTTGATCTTGTCTCTACCTCCTGGTTACAAGTGTGCTACCATGCATGGCCTTGGCTATATTTGTGAGCCAGGGTCATGCTGTGTGGCCCAGGTTAGTCTGAAACTCAAAGCTTTATTGCCCCAGGCTCCGGGTTATGCATACATAGTTACACTCATTGCAGTCCCTGAGTTGGGGCATGGCCGGGACAGCACCTGCCTCTGCCACTGTGAGGTACACCACAGGAGCTCTCAAAGTGGAGGTCCCGCCTCTCCCGCCTCAGCCAGCAGCTGCCTGAGACACCGAGGTAGGGGCTTGTCCAGTCTTCCCAAAGCCACCTGCAGCCCAGAAGGTCTTCCCTTCCTGTCCTGACCCATGGACTGGATGCAGGAGAAAGGGGGTGAAAAAAACCCCCACTAATCCCTGAGCTTCCCAGAGGAACCCACCGTTCCCCGAGCTTTCTGAGTGCAGCACTTAAAATCCTATCCAATCCTCACTCAAAAAATCTCTGCCCTGGACAGCAACTGGACAGGACTTTGCCCTTCTGGTCCTCCTCCCTTCACCATCCTGGTCCTGGGGTTACAGATGTGTGCCTCTATGCTAGATTTACTTAGTGTTGGAGATGAAATTCATTGCTTGTGTGTGACAGGCAAGTGCTCTGCCAGTGGACTCCCATTCACAGCCCTTGCTGCAGGATGTAGCTTAGAGGTAGAATGTTCTTCGAATGTGTGTGGGAGCCTAGGTTGTATTCCCAGCACACAACACCAACCAAACAACCACTGACACAATCCCCCAACCTACAAAGCACCTAAGTCCTTTCTGAGAACAAATGGAGATTGGATCTGTAGATGTAGATCCCATTACCTCTCCACATGTATAAGGTGAGGAGATATTAAAACAAGGAGGGTGACCTCTGATGATGCCCCCTGAAATGAAAGCGTTTAGGCGAAGGAAACAGCACAGCAGGTAAGAGTTCTTGCTGCATAAGCATAAGGATCCGAGTTCAAATCCTCAGCTCCCATATAAACCCAAGTGTGACTGGGCACACCTGTAACTGTATCTTTTGAGGGCTGGATTCAGGAGGATTGCTGTAGCTTGCTGGCCACCAGCCTAGCTCGTTTCATGAAAGAGAGTCTTTGTATTTGTTTGTTTGGCTTTGTTTTGTTTTTCAAGATAGGGTTTTTCTGTTTAATAGCCATGGCTATCCAGGAACTCACTAGGTAGAGCGAGCTGGCATCAGACTCACATAGATCCCCCAGACCCTGCCTCCTGAGCATTGGGATTAAAGACGTGCACCACAGGCTCAGCCCTGAAAGACAGTCTTAGAGAGTGCCCTACTTTGGCTTCTGTTGCTGAGGTAAAAATGTCAGAGCAAAACAACTTAGAGGAAGAAAGGGTTTATTTCACCTTATGCTTCCACCTCACAGTCCATGGCTGAGGGAAGTCAGGGCAGGAACTGAAGCAAAGAATGGAGGAATGCTGCCTACCGGCTTACTCTCAATGACTTGCTTAATTTGCATTCGAATACCTCCTAGGACCGCCTGCCTAGGGGATGACATTGCCCCCATCTGGTGGGCTCTTTCCATATCAACATTTATCAAGAAAATACCCCACAGACTTGCCTGCAGGAATCTCCTGTCGGTACTTTCTCAGCTGAGAATCTGTTTTCCCTGGTGGGTTGAGATTGTACCAAGCTGACAGAAATCTAGCTAGCAGGAGAACAGGGCAGAGAGTGGTAGAGCAGGATACCTGCACATGTATGTGGCCACACACAGGTTTTCATGCACATAATGTTATTTAATTCAGCAATTACACCAGCAGAAATATTTTGTAGTCAGCAAATATACATTAAGCACCTAGCATGTGCTGGGCATTGTTCTCAGTGTTGGGAACGGAGCAATGAGGTGTCTGCGTAGATAAGTCACCAAAGAAGATGCATCAGGAGGCCAGGTGTGGTCGTTGCACACCTTCAGTTCCAGCACTTGGGAGGGAGAGGTAGGCAGATCTCTGTGATTTCAGGGACAGCCCAGTCTCCAGGGCAGCTTTTAACTACATGGTGCCCACTGGCCCGCCTGTTCTCCTTTCCTACAGGAAAGACCTGTCTGGCCCTTGGCCCACCCCGTGCCAGCTGCCTGGGGATCCTTCCTTCTGGGTGGCTGTCCTAGGGGCACTGGGGTGCTCCCTGCACTCTCCCCCTCCTTCCTCCAGCTGTGTTAGGAAGAGTGGCTTCTGAGAACCTCATGTGAACCTCTAGGTTGCCGCCTTTGTCCCCAACACTTCTGTATATTGCAACACTTCTTGCTTTTTCTAGCCACTCAGATCCTACTCAGATCTCTGTCTTCCCCTAACTCTCTGTCATTTCCTAGCCTGTTGTGGTAGCGTGAATGTGATTGGCCCGCACAGGCGCACAGGGAGTGGCTCTATTAGGAGGTGTGGTCTTACTGGAGTACCTGTGTCACTGTGGGTTCAGACACCCAATACGGAACATAGTCTCCCTCTGCTGCCTGCGAGTCAAGATGTAGAACTCGCAGCTCCTCCTCCGGCACCACGTTTGCCTGCACCCTGCCTCGCCTCCCACCATGATGGTAATGAGCTAAACCTCTGAAACTCTAAGCCAGCCCCGGTGAAATGTTTCCTTTATAAGAGTTGCCATAGTCATGGTGTCTCTTCACAGCAATGACACTCTAAGACACCTATGTAGATTCAATATCTTTAGAGTTGGAGGCCAGAACTGAGACAGTTTGGTCTTTGACTGCTGTAATCACCTTCCCATGAATCAATGAGGACCTGACACCTTTCTATAAATATTGGTGTCCTTTACTTCACTTATCCATTGTAATTGGACCCAATTATAATTTTTTCACAAAATCCAATGCAATTGACAGATACATTATCATATACTGACATTGTTGTTATTATAACTTTGAACAATTAGCTGTTAGATTAGTTGAGACAGGAAATGGCTCAGGGTGTAAGACACTTGCTGCTAGGTCTGATGACCTAAGTTCAGTCTCCAGGACCCACATGACAGAAGGAGAATGGACTCTTGAGAGTTGGCCTCTGACATCTCCATACATGGTGTCATATGCTCAAGCCACTCCCTCCCACAGATAATACATCTACTTTCAAAGAATAGAAAAATAAAATAGAAATAGTTATTTTGTTTTTTGAGACAGGGTCTTTCCATGTAGTCCCGGCTTTCTGGAAACTCGATATGTTGACCAGGCTGAGATTGGCTCTAAAGAACTTCTTTTGGTGGTTTCTTTCATTGCGGTTCCTGGTCTCGTGTGGCCTTTAAGTATTAGACTATTCTCTGGATTTTAATTTTTTTATTTATTATACATTTATTTTTTTAATGTAATTTATTAATTTTTATATCAATCACAGGTTAGGCACTTTGCATCCCAGGCGTAGCCCCCTCCCTCCTTCCCTCCCACTCTCCCCATCCCTCCCTCATCTCCTCCCCGCCCACTCCAAGTCCACCAACAGGGGAGGACCTCCTCCCCTTCCATCCGACCCCAGTTCATCTTGTCTCCTCATGGCTGGGTGCAATGTCCTCCCCTGGGATCTAGCCAGGCTGTTACTCCCTGGCATGTATGGGGGAGGGTCAAAGAGTCAGCCATCGAGTTCATGACAGAAACAGTCCCTGTTCCCCTTACTAGGGTCTTCAGTTGGATACCGAGCTACCATGGGCCACATCTGAGCGGGGGTTCTGGGCCATATCCATACATGGACCTTGGTTGGAGAAATTGTCTCATAAAAGACCCCTATGCCCTGCTCAATTTGGTCTTTGTGGAACTCGGAGAAACTGGATTTTAATTTTTGTTCGTGATCACAGAAAAGCCAATACGAAGTGTCTTGCTTATCTGCTGTCACTCCAGAAAAGGCCACCAGATGGCGCACCTTCATCCTTTCGCAGGCCCTGCCTTTGCTTGTATGGTAGCCAGATCCTGCAGCCTTGGTGGGTTGAGACCCTTGTGGCCTTGCATAAGACATGTCTGTCCCCCCCCAGACCCATCCAGAGTTCTGGCAGAATTCCTAGGCAGAATTGAATTCCAGTTGGGGGAGAGTGACAGTCTTGGAAATGGGCACCACAGTAATGATTAAAGCGAGGACAGGACTGTTGTCCTTTAGTTCCGTGTCTGAAAGCCAGGTAGGGTTTAGCTAACCAGTCTTTGACTGGGAGCCTGCATACCCGAAGTAGTACGGTGATAAAGACGAAGGGGCCGCCCCCAAGCAACATTAAGAGTTACTGGAGAGGCTGGAGAGATGGCTCAGAGGTTAAGAGCACTGACTGCTTTTCCAAAGGTCCTGAGTTCAATTCCCAGCAACCACAGGGTGGCTCACGTCCATTTATAATGAGATCTGGTGCCCTCTTCTGGTGTGTAGGTGTACATACGGGCAGAACACCATATACATAATAAATAAATCTTAAAAAAAAAAAAAAAAGAGTTCCTGGAGGCTGGCACTATCCGTCAGCCATACTAAACAAGGTCTCTCATCATTCCTTCCTGTCACAAAGGCAGGTGCTTCAGGGGCAGTCGACAGCATAAGGGCAGCTGGGGGGTGGTGGTGGGGTCTGCTGAGAGAGCAAGTGCTGTAGAAAGGTGGTCAAGTTCAAAATGGCTTGAAAGCAGCCTTGCATAGTGGCTCACACCGGTAAGCTTACCTCCTGGGAGGTGGAAGCAGGATGATCAAAGAGCCCAAAGTCAACCTTGGCCATACCATGAGTTTGGGGCAAGCCTGGGCTACATGATTGTCTATCTCAGTTCTCCTTTTTAAAAAAATACTTAACAGAGTTAGCTGCAGTTGCCCACACCTGGAATCTGTACCTGCTCTTGGGGCTCCTTTTCTTTTGTTGTTTTGCCTTGTCCAATTTTGATGTGATGCTTTGTATTTATCTTATTATATTTATTTTGTTATGTTTGTTATCTCTTAGAAGCCTGTCCTTTTCTAATGAGAGACAGAAACAGAGTGGATCCAGAATGGAGGGGAGGAAGTGGGAGGAGTAGAGGAAGGGGGAACTGTAATCAGGACGCATTGCATGAGAAAAGAATCTATTTTCAATAAAAGGGAAAAAATTACATTTATTGATCTACTGTGTGTGTGTGTGTGCACCGCTACATGCATGTGCAGAGAGGACAACTTAAGGGCGTTGATTCTCTATTTCCAAGTTATCAGTCCTGGAGATGGAACTCAGAGTGTCAGATTCAGTGGCGAGAATCTTACCCACCAAACCACCTTGCTGGTAACAACAACAACAACAACAACATATATTTGTTTATTTTCTCCTGTTAACATATTATTTATTCATATGTATGTATTTGTGTCTGTGTGTGTGCTAAGGAGGGGTACTAGCTCCAGAGAGTTGTGAGATGCCTGATGTAGGTGCTGGGAACTGAACTCAGGCCCTCTGCTAGGACAGTATGTGCTCTAAAGCACTGAGCCATTTCTCAGCTTCCTCATATATATATATTCTATAATACACATAACACATATCATATGACTTTTATACATAAATGAGAAGGAGGTATTTGGATGAGATTGCAGCCTAGCAAACCATGAGCTGCTAGCATTACACATATTCTAAGCTGTAGTTGCGGATTCTGTGAGGACCCCAGAAGATCTCAGGCTTGCTGCTGGGAAGGGAGAATGGCAGAGATCCTGAAGTGCACTGGACTCTCAGCTGGTCACTCTGGCGTGAGGATCTCCTTCCTCTGCCCATTCTCCCTGTGTTTCTCCATTGCCTCAGACTGAGCTCTAAGGGAGTGAGCAGTGGTGGCAGGGGGGAGGCAAAGAAGTTTACAAAGCGGGCGGACTGGGGGTCTGAAGTGACCCACCCGCCTACCATCTACCTACCCACCCATCTCCACACCTGTCTCCCTCCCTCCTCATCCATCCCTCACCTACCTACCCACCTAGCTACCCACTCACCCATCTACCTATTCACCTAGCTACCCACTCGCCTACCTACCACCCACCTACCCACCTATCACCTACCCACCCACCAACCTACTCACCTAGCTACCCACACACCTACCTACTACCCACCTACCCACCAACCTACTTACCTACTTCCCTATCTCATTCACTCATTAATTTTTATTTTAGTTATGTATTTATTTTGAGACAAGGTTTCCCTAAATAGTTCTGGCTGGCCTGGAACGTATTGATATTGTCTATTTCTGCTTATTGTTGGGATTAACTTTATGTACTACCACACCAGGCTATTTTTTAAAAAAATATTTGCTTGTTTGTTTGTTTATGGTTTTTCAAGACAGGGTTTCTTTGTGTAACATAGCCCTAACTGTCCTGGACTCCCTTTGTAGACCAGGCTGGCCTTGAACTCACAGAGATCTGCCTGCCTCTGGCTCCTAAGAGCTGGGATGCCACCATGCCCAGCTGGAAAATATTAATTTGTTTTAATTTTATGCATTTGAGTTTTTTCTTCATATGTGAGTGCCAAAGCACATATGTGGAGGTCAGAGGAAAACTTTTGGGGACCAGTACTTTCCTTCTGCCATGTGGACCCCAGCCATCAAACTCAGGTCATCAAGCCTGGCAGCAAGCACCTTCGCCCACTGAGCCATGTCACCAGCTCCCAATGTCCCGATTAGATATAGCTGCCATCTAATGGCTGAAGGTCCACACAGAACCCAAACCAGAAGAAAAGGAAGTTCATCCTTCGTCCCCTCTCTCTCATATGTGTGTGTATGTAGATGTAGGTGTATATATGTGTGTATATGTATGGATGGATGTGTATATTATGTATATGTGTATCTGTGCATGTATGTATGTATATATGTGTGTATGTATATGTGTCCTTCCCTCCCTCCTGTGATTGGGGTACCCACTTCTAGATTCTTGGCCTTTTGGGCTCTTGGCTTACATCAGAAGCAGCTCTCTGCATTTTGAGACTTTTGGCCTCAGACTTAGAGTTATGCTTGGCTCTCCTGCTTTCAAAGGCCTTTAGAATTGGGCTGAGGCCTGCTACTAGCATCCCAAGATCTCCAGCCTCCAAACAGTATATAATGGGACTTCTTGGCTTCCGTAATTGTGTGAACTCGTTCTTACAATAGCTCCCTTCTTGGGTGTCTCTGGAGATCCTTTTCTTGCTGCAGAGCAGGGACATACATTTTCCCCCTAATTAAAAAATATGTATATTTATTTCATTTCATATATGTGTGTGCCCGAGTGTATGTATATGCACCATAGGCACACACAGGGTGAACATACATATACAGTCTAGGGATCTTGATTAGGGTTGTTAGTATTGTGAAACCTGCTTCTGGGTTACCTAGCAACTTATGATGTCATCTTGTATCGCCCAGCCAGGTGGCCTCACCTGGGGGCGTGGTTAGTAATTACCTGACCTTTAAAAGGACCACCGGACACGTGTTCTCTCTCTTACTCCTTACTCTTTTCCTCTTACCCTCTTTCTCTCTTACTCTCCCTTTCTATGGGGCACCCCCTCCCTTTCCTCCTCTCCTCTAGCTCTCTCTTCCCCCATCATGGCCCACCCTGTTCCCTTCTCTCTCCACCTAATAAACCCCTTTCATAGAAAACCTGTTGTAAGCCTCATCTTATTTCTAACAAGGGTTGTTTTCTCTGCCAGTTAAAGAATTAAAAGGCAGGAAAAAAAAATCTCTAATGCAACAGGTAGCAGTCAAGAAATAAACACCAAAGACAACAGCAGATAGAATCAGCAGTTGAAAATGTTTATTGGGGTGAAGAACAACATATGTGCAACAAACAGCAAACACACAGAGAAGACCCTCCGTGAAGCCAGCAGGGAAGGGGGCACTCGGAAAGCTGAAAGCTTTAGCTCAGCGTTTCTCAGTGGCTGGTTGGGTTTTTTGTTTTGTTTTGTTTTTTGTTTTTGTTTAAGTCTTTGAAAAGTCTTCTTCCCCTAATTTAGGGTTAGTCAGTTTGAAGAAAGATAGAAGTGGTCAATTGGCCCACAACTGTTGTGTAACAGGTCTTGATCCAGCGTTATGTTTGTTGAGGAAGTCTATCAGCAGGGGCTGCTGGCAGGGAAAACAGAATCCTATTCGGCTTTTGTTTGCAGCTGCCAGACTATTGTCTCAAGTCAGGAAGGTGAGGAAGATGATGGCCATCTTAGAAGCTCACCACCCTTATTATCTAGCCATGGCTCCTCTCCCGACCAGAGAGACTGTCTTACTCCTAGTCTCTCACATACATACATATAGGCAAACAGTCATACACATAAAATAAAAATAGAAAACTCTTCTAAAAAGGAAGAAAGAAAATTAACATTAAAGTTGCCATTTGAGCTATCCAGGGTTCTCCAGAGGAACAACCTCTATATAGAGGTTCTCTGTGTAGATAGAAATGTCCCTCTGCAGGCTGGAGGCCAAAAGCTTCAGACGCAGGGAAGTGATGTCATTTCCAGCCCAAAGCTTGGGGCAAGTCCCAGAAGGCCACAAAAGGAAGGTATTCCAGCTTGGGGGAGGAGAGAAGAGAGAGGGGAGAGGGAGAAGGAGAGAGAGATCCCTCTCTGGGCTCCCAGCTGGTTGGATGGTGCCCACCTCCAAAGAGTGAGACTCTTCCCAGCTTCCCCACCCCCACCCCATGCCCACATCCTCTGGAAGAACACTTAAGGACACATGGAGAACCAATGCTGTGAGGTTTCCATCAGGCTGACACCCAAGATTAATCAGCAGGGGAGACATATGTCCTTTCTAGCTACTGAAACAAATCTTGGGGTACTGAAGTTATTGTTTTCTTGCAGCTTTGAGAGAAATCATCTGTGGAACCATCTGGCCTGGCACTCTCCTATGCACTAACAAAGTGTGTGTGCCTGCTTGTGCGTAGGTGTAAAAGACTCGGTGTAGAAAGACTTGTGGGTGATGCATTTATTTATTTATTTATTTGACAGAGCTTCATGTATCCATACATGTATTCATGTATTCAAGCTCACAATGACCTCAAACTTCTGATCCTCTTGTTTCTGCACCTGTGCCAGCAGGCCTGGGGGCTCTGGGGATGGAATTCAGGGCTTCACGCATGCTAGGCAAGCACTCTACAAACTGAGCAACATTCCCAGATGTTGCCCCCATCCCCAAAATTCTCTTTAGCCTTATTTATGTCATCATGAATTGTGTTCTTTACAAGTGTCTCTAGGCTCAGAAAGGAAAGGAAAGCCCAGCGGCCTGACCTGGATGCGCTGGAGCCCTGTGAGGAGAGAGCCAACTGTACAAAACTAAGGGCTCGTCGCAAGTGAAGGCATCTGCTGCCAAGTCTGCCTGAGTCTTCTCCCCAAGTCCTACATGGTGGAATGCTGGAAGAACAACTGAAAGCATGTGCACACACACCAGATAGAGAGAGATAGGTAGACAGTCAGATGTTAGAGAGTTTTAGATGTGTCTTAGTTCTTTTTTTAAATGGCTTTTCTTAAACGAACTATATTTTCACTTATTTTTGTGCTGAGTAGAATTGTGCAGAGCTACACACATTGGAAAACCCAAAGAGTGAAATTCCAAGAGCTTATTTCTATCCTAGAGAGAGGAGTCAGGGACTAGCACCGGAGATCTGGCAGAGTGCCTCTGAAGCATCTTCCTGCTTTCGCCCCTCCCCCCACCCAGCCGGCAGCATTTGGTTTCTGCCCTCAGGGTCAGTCATTTCCTGGCCCCAGTGCGGTAGGAGCTGGTCTCTGCATTCCTGTGCTTTCCCTGCAGGCCAGGCCAGATACAGGCGAATGTGTCCCTCCCATACTACTGTGCTTTAGGTCATGCATCTGCTTGGGTAGAGTCCGGTGCGCAGCTTTTAAGAAGCATACAATCTAGAAGCTGTTGCAAAGGAGTTTTAGTGCTGTGAGTCACAGGAGATCAGCCTGTGGGAAGATGCTGTCCTGTCAGCTAAAGGCCTTGAAGGCAAAAAGGAATTTCCCAGAGAAGGAATGCCATATGAAGACAATGGTTAGGGGCTAAGTGTGTGGCACAATGGTTAGAGTGCTTGCCTAGCATGCACATATCTCTGGCTTCCATCCCTAGCACCATATAAATGTACACACACACACACACACACACACACACACACACACACGCACGCACGCACGCACGCACGCACGCACACCACACACACTCACGACCACAATACCAAGCAGAAGGTGGTGTGGAGGCTCAAGTCTGACAACTCAGAACTTAGGAGGCTAAGGGAAAAGAATTATTGTGAACTTGACCTCAGCCTAGGCTAGATAAGTGAGCTCTAGGTGAGCCTGTGCTACAATATGAAACCTTGCTTCAAAAAATAAGAGGCTAGGTCTCAGCAGTTAAGTGTATGTGTTGCTCTTGCAGAGGACTCACGTTCAATTCCTGTCATCTATATGGTGGTTCACCCAGTTGCCAAGAATCTGATACCCTCTTCTGACCTCCATGGGCACCGGACATGTACATGCAAGCAAAACATTCATGTTATAAAATAAAACTACACATCTATAAATAAAAAAATAACCAAGATTTTAACATGTAAAAACTGATGTTGGAGTTTTTCTTTTTTCTTTCTTTATTTCTTCCTTTTTTTCTGAGACAGAGTTTCTCTGTGTAGCCTTGCCTGTCCTTGACTTGCTTTATAGACCAGGCTGTCCTTGAACTCACAGAGCTTTACCTGCCTTTGCCTCCCTGAGTACGCCACCACCCCTGGCTGATGTTGGAGATTTTTAATGCCTTTTCTGCCTTGCAGATCTCAGAGTTGCCAGTCGCTATACTTGGGCCAGACAATTCCTTAAAATCTGTCCACTACTCTGTGTGTGTGTGTTTCTGTGTGGTGTGTGTGTACAGGTTGAATTCGGGAGCCTTCCTCAATCACTCTACCTTATTCATTGAGGTTCGCTGTCTAGCCACATCCAGAGCTCACATTGCCCATAAGGCTAGTGAGGCCGGCCAGCGTGTGCAAAGGATTCTGTGTCTCACCTTGTGAGATTACAGCATTGGAACTGTTCCTCAAGCCCATGTGGCGGAGCTTTAACTGCCAAGCCATCTTGCTAGACACAGGCGATATTATTACTCCACACAAGAAGTTCAAAGACAAAGCCCTTTGAGGAAGCTCTGCGGCTCCTTGCAATCTGTCCATGTTTTGATGTTTCCTCCTTGTTCAGCTCAGTTTCCTTTAATGGCTTCAAGGTGACTGTCTTGGCTGGAACATCACATCCTTCAACAATGGCATTTGTATGTTTCCATTTTGTACAATTTTTCCTTCCAGAACTTTCAAGCAGGTTTCCCTGTGGCTCCTGTGTCAGAATCACAGCCCACACTTACTCTTGAATCGGCTACCGACAAGGCACCTGCAGTCACCATCTGCCAGAGCCCAAAATGCCTTAATCTGTCAAATATTTGATGACACTTCTCTGTCTGGAAATAAAAATTAAGGATAACTGTAACTTAGTCTCTCCTCTATTCACTTTAAAAACACAAACCAACGTGATCCCCAACTGGAATATAACGGTGAAATAAAGATAATCTTTAAAAGACTTTTTTTTTTTTTTTGGCAAAGTCTCATTTATCTAGGATGGTCTCCAACTCATGATGTAGCCAGGATGACCTTAAACTCTAATCCTCCTGCCTCTACCTCTCCAGTGTTGGAATTATAGGTGGGAGGCAATACTTCTGATTTATGAAAGATACTCAATAAAAATGTCTATGTATATGCATTGTGTACATACAGTAAGCTGTGTTATAGGTCTGTGTTAGTCATTCTTCTGTTGCTATGATAAAAATACCCCCATACAAAGGTAGTTAGGAAAGAAGGACTTATTTTGGTTTCTATTTCCAGAGGGATAGAGTCCATCTTTGTGGGGAAGGGATGCTAGGAGAAGCCTGAGGCTGGCCTGGCAGTTAAGAAGAAAGAACAGAAAACTGGGCCAGGTCATACAACCTCAAAGCCTGAGCCCTGGTGATGTACTTCCTCCAGCAAGCCTCCACTTTGTAAAGGTCCCATAACCTTCCCACACAGTGCAACCATCTGGGGATCAAGTGTCCAAACACATGAGCCTATGGAGTGCATCTCACATTCAAACAACATCAGGCTACCAATAATTTCTTGCTTTCCCTATGACAGTGCCTTGCTTCATGACTCCTTTGCTTAGTGTGATTGGATGAAAGTTATGTCTGAGAAGAGAGGGAAATACCATTGAGTGATATGTAATCTTTTCCATTGGCTATAGCAATATGGTGCCCCAGATAGGGTCTGTTTGTTCAGCCTGCTTCTCAGAATGAAAAGGGGAGCAGATGAGAAACTAAGTAACAACTGAACAAAGGTGTGTATTTTTAATATTGTAAGTCATTGAGATTTGGGGGGCTGAAAGAAAATGTATCAGCTCAGGTCCCCCAAGACCAAATTCTTACCACAAAGGCGATTTATTGGCCCCAGAGGGACAGAAAGCAGGGATAAGGGACAAAGAAAGAAAGGAAATAGAGGAAGAGGGAGAAGGGGAAGAAACGAGAAAGAGGGAGAAAAGGGGCAAGGGAGGAGGTTAAGGCGTGTTTATCTGGGGAGAGGTATGAACAAATGGCTGCCTCTGGACGGAAAGACGCGGAACCTAGGAAAATGGCAGTTTATAAAGGTACAAGGGGAAACTCAAGTTAGGATGAGGTGTTTAATTTTAACTGGGCATGTTAATTAAATGAGCCAAAGGGCTTTTGATTGTTTGAGAGCTGGACCTTGGTAGTCAGCTTCAGGAGGAGGGAGTGGCCAAATAAGGGGATAGAGCTTGGGGGCTAGCTTCAGGAATGTAATTTAACAATTTTCTAGCAAGGCAGAAGGAACTGAGGAGCAGGCCAAGGCCTACCAGAGTCATGCTCACCATGCTCAAGCTGACCAGAGTTCCTTCATGGACTATCTTTGGTTTCTTTTCTTCTCCCCTCCCTAAAGATTTAATTAATTATTTGTTTGTTCATTATTTGTACAGTGTTCTGCCTGCATGTGTGTCTGCACGCCAGCAGAGGGCACTAGATCTTAGTATACATGGTTGTGAGCCACCATGTGGTTGTTGAGACTTGAACTCAGGGCCTTGGGAAGAACAGCCAGTGCTCTTAACCTCTGAGCCATCTCTCCAACCCTTTTCTTTGGTTTCTATTGCTGTAATAAAACACTGTAACCAAAAGCAAGGTGGGAAAGAAAGGGTTTATTTCAAGTTACAATTCTTGGTTCACACTCTATCGCTGAGAGAATTTGGAGCAAAACCTGGCAAGAACTTGGAGGCAGGAACTAAAAGCATGAACTGTGGAAGAGTGATGCTTATTGGTTTGTTCCTCATGGCTTGCTCAGCCTGTTTTCTTATATAACTCAGGGCCATTCTGGGTGGTCCACAGGTGACAGCACCCATCTGTAACTCCAGTTGTAGGGTAGGATATGATACCCTCTTTTTGCCTTATAGGACAGCAAGCATACACACGGTTTATATGCATATATGCAGGTAAAACACTCAAACACAAGAATAATTAAATAATATATTTTTTAAAGGGCTGGAGAGATGGCTCAGCAGGTAAAGTGCTTGTCAGCAGCCATGTAAAAAGCTGGGTATGGCAGCATGTGTCTGCAACTCCCGTGCTTTGGGGGCAGGGACAGGGAAAGCCCATGGGCCAGCAAGTCTAGCCAAGACAGTGAGTTCCAGGTTTAGTGAGAGATGGACTGGGCAGATGGGTCATTGGTTAAAGACCTTTTCTTCACATCCCTGATGCCTTGAGTTAGGATCTCCAGGATCCATGTAAGAAGGCTGGATGCACTGCAGCAGAGTCTGTGCTGTGTGCACGGCCTCGGTGTTGACCACAGTGGTGGTGGAGACGCAATGGGGTGGCTTGGCATGGTGATGGGGCAGGTGTCGCTGTGGGATATGCTGACTGTCTGTCTCCCACAGTTTCGTCACACTCTCACAGACATCTCCAATCACTTTGTTTTGACCCCAAAATTTCTAGTGGCCTTCAAATGACTGCAGGATACAGCACAGCCGCCTTCCTTCCTGGGCTCATTTGAGGTTGCTTCTGTTTCATTCAGGCACTGGCCTGTCACTTCACTGAGCCTGTTCTGGTGTCAACTGGAGGAGCCTACTGTTAACAAACCCCACATCCGTTCTCATTTCTTGTCTTCATTCAAATGCTTCCTCTTTCACCAGGCTGTCGCAGCCAACATCTTTGTCTGCTTCCCCAGAGGCAGACTGTTCATGTGTCTAGCATTTCTTTCATCGAGCATTTTGCAGTTATTGCACAAAACAAAACAAAACTCTGCAGGCTCAGTAGAGTGATAGGCCCACGCTGAATTAAGCTGACCGCAAACATGGCCTCTTTTTTTTTTTTTTGAGACACGGTCTCAAGTAGCCCAAGAAGCTCTTGAATCCACTGGATACCTGAAGATGACCTTGAACTCGGAATCGTCCTAATGCTGAGCTTATAGGCATGCACACCACACCTGGCTCCAAAAATCTCCTAACCTATACACGACTCTCACAATAATTTTGATCTTGAAATGATCCTCAAGGTACCACGTTTTGGAAGCTTGCTCTTCAGGGTAGTACTACTGAGGGGACCTTTAAGAGCTGGGACCAAATGGAAGGTGCATCATAGGACCCCTACCCCTTCCTCTTTCTCCTTTGCTTCCTGGCCATGTCTTCTGGTGGTGGGTGGTTTTGCTTTGCTCCACACCTCCACCCTATTCTAAGGCCTGACCGCAGATCCACAGCAGGGTCAATAGACCACAGACTAGAACTTCTAAGACAAAAATCTTTTCTATTTCCATCTCACAGGTGTTTCTTCTAGAGACAAAGCTGACTAATGTAGCCGGCCGCTTAGGGAATAGGCAGCCTTCCGTCATTAGCCTCAATTGTAAATTAACAGTATTTCCTTCCTACCTGGAGCTGGGCCCAGGGAGGGAAATGAGTGTGTTTGGCTTCCGTAAACCGTAGTAATTATCACAGGTTCATCATCCTGTCAATCAAGGTGCAAGAGTCAACAGTGGGAAGCATGATAGAGCCCTAGCTTTAATATGAGCAAGCTGGAGCAGGTGAGGCCGGTCATGATTCAGAAGGCTCTTTCTCTCCTCCTTTTGTGAAAGAGTGAGCTTATTAGAACATCGACTAGATTTCTTACTCAAGGATGGGACTATATAGATCAGCCCCATGCTATCCTGGGTCACTACAAAAGCTGCATCTGTGAGAATCACTAATATCAAAGAAACGGAATCCTTCTCCATTCAGGGCTGCTGTAGGCCTCCAGGTACCAGCAGGAGTTGGTCCTTTATTTTAAACCAGGGAGAGGCTAACCTGTCTGTCATCTCCTCTGCTCTGACCGCCTGTCTCACTCTGCCCGGCTTACTCCGTTTTAAATTTCTTGTGGCTGGAAGATACACCTCATTTGAACTAACGGCCCTCATCTATTTATTGAGTGGCTTGGGGGTAAGGCAAAAATGTGGAGCAAAACCTATCCAATTGTCTCCCTCTGTGCCGTCCTCCAGGAAAAGGCTAGCCCTGCAATCAGAACCATGCTTCCTGCCTAGTAGCCCGGGCTCCTCCTCCACTAGGCCCCACTGGGCGGGTCCCACCCCTTACTCGTGGGTCATGGAAGGGTGTGACCTCCTTCAGTTCTGCGGCTCCCTCCCCTCCTCTCACTTCCACCCTCTCGGATCTGGGCCCGGAAGGCAGCTCAGCCTACAATCCCCCTGCAATGGTTAGGCTTTCGGGGAGAGGCGCAAACAAAAAACTGGGCTCATCCCTGTGGCTGTAGTACAGACGGGTCCTGCAAGTTCTGCTAAAACCCGTGGCTGTTCCGTTAGATCAGGCCTTTGTTACTATTTCACCTCATTCTGTAATACCCAGAAGAAAACCTTGCGTGTGTGAGGGACGCACGCGGACCTCGCCCGGTTCCCAACATTCCAGAATGGTTCTTTGCCTCCCCTTTCCTCCCAGACTTTTGGTAAATCACCGCTTCTGGTGTGCGCAAGTATTAAGAGGGCGGGAAGAAACGGTGGGACTTGAAGAGCTCGAAAGCAAATCTTAATCTTTGGGGCAGCATTTTTAAAAATGGGGTTAAAAATGTACGTGGGTTGCATTATGAGCGGAGCAACCGAGAACCCAGGAAACCTTAGGGCGAAGCACGTAAACCCAAAATATGATACCCCCCCAAGCCAGCCCATTCTACGACGTCACCCCTTCTCTGCGGCACCACTCACTCCCAGTGCCGCTCTGCCCACGCATACTCAACTAAAAGATTCAGACCACGCCAACCATGCCACGAGGTGTGTTTTATTTTCATCAATCATACAAATAATTTTCTATAACATCCCAGGGCAAACCGGTGAAATTTGGCAGTCCGATTGGTGAGGGGTCCCTCTCCAGAGACCCGCGGGCCGGTGGCATCGGCGCGGAGTGCCCGGGTTCACAGTGCAGCTTGTGGCTCGCGTCCATCTTGCAGGTGGCTCTTTCTCCACATCGTGAGGGGTTCTTGGAGATGACGGGGTGGGGTAGGGGAAATCTTCCTAGGCTTTTAGGAAATTTCACTCCTCTTCTCCTGTTCAATGGCTGCAAAGGGACGGATGTGGGCATTGGAGAATGGAGACACCTTACAGCGCCCCACACCCAACCTAGTGTGGGTGAGGCACCCACGAGGCCTGGGGACTAGGAGGGGGTCTGAAAGGGACAAAGTGCTTTGTGTGACTGGAAGGGTGGCTGTGGCCTCAGATTCGGGGTGGGAGGATACTGGCCGGATGGGGGCTGGGGGATGCCGGGCTGGCACAGCGGGGAAGGGTGGAGTGCTGGGGTGGGAAACCAGAAGCGAAGGCACACTCACTCTCTTTGGTCGGCAGGGTGTTCTTCTCCTGCGTCTCGGTTTTCTTCAGCTTGGCCTTATCAAAGCTGGCGATTTCCCCCATGTCCGGCTTGTCTGCCATTTTCTTACAACCCTGATGGGGGAACCGAGGCGATAGTGGGTGGCCTGGAGCTTAGGGATGACCGGCGCGCCCTGGATCCCACGCCTTCCACGGACGCCTTTCGACGTGGCATTCCCGGCCCGGGGCGTTCCCGCAGCCCCGAGGCCGAGGATCCGGGGCTCGTCCACCACACCCTCCCTCCGAAGCCCCAGGGCGTGGCCTGGCAGCCACGGAAGGTTTCAAACCGCCGGGTCGCCTGTTGCAACCCACGGGGGGCGCGCCCGCCGGCCACAAGCTGCCCCGACCCCACCCAGGGTAGGCCCCAAGCCCAGCACTGTGCCTCACCGTAGAGTCTCGTTCCGAGCTCGCGCTCCAGGTGCTCCCACTCGCGCTGCTGCAGCAAGAGACAAAAGAGCGGCGCCCGCCCCTAGCCTTATATACACCGCGCCCCGCCCCGCCTCTCGCCCGCCGCAACGAAGGCGTGGCCAGCCCGTGGGGGGCGTGGCCAGCGCGCGGGGCCTGGGGGGGTTCAGCATCTCCAGCCCGCGCGGCCTCCGCCCTTCTCGGCTGGCGCTCCTAGCCGGCTGCTGCCCTGCTTTGGGGGTGGCAGGCAGCAGTGCCCTGCGTGCTCCTTCCCTGCTGCATCCCCTTCTCCTAGTCCCCAGGAGCCTGCCGCTCACCTCGCAGGGAGGGCGTGGGGGGCAGCTGGGAAGGACTTGGGGATTTGTTGCGTGTGTATGTGCTGTGGGTTGTGGGTGTGCGGGCGAGCACGCGCGCTCTGCTGCAGCCCTGCTCGCGGGAGACACCCCACCCACGTCGCCCCAAGTCTCTTGCGTTTGTTTCTCCAGAGAAGTCTCCTCTCTCTTTTCTTGTGGCTGGTGCTTTTAAAAACACACTGTTTCAGGCTTTGTCTAAGGGCGGAGGTGGGGACTGGGAATCCCGGGAGGGCCTGCTTCTTCTCTCAGTGGTCTTTTAGGAACACTGTAATGGAGGGTGCGGTTTTCCTCCTTCAGTTAACCTTCAGTGTGATTTAAAAAGGATAAAAAAAAAAAAAGCCCGTGTGCCTGCAAACCTTTTTTTTTTTTTAATCAACCCGTTCTTGGAGTGGGTTAATAACCCATTCCCGGAAAAGTAATATCTTTGGCTTGTACAATCCTATTAGATAATAAATTCTATTATAGCCACCCAGGGGTGAAACTCACCATCCATTCCCCTTTTCCGACCCCTTTTCCTTTTCGAATAGTGGAGCATATTCCACTGATAGGAGAAAAAGAGGGAAACATTTCCTGAATAGCAAACTTCATGGTCCAGATAGACAGCAATCACCAAAACATCTTTGCTAGGTGGCTTGAGGTAATGACAGTTTATTGTGTGGGGCCATGGGGTGGGGTGCTAGAGAGTTGCTTCACCCATACGGTGGCTCACAGACATCTATAGCTCCAGTTTTAGGGGATCCAACATCCTGGCCTTGTCCATCAGGTATGAATGTGGAATGCATAAAACACTCATGCACATAAAATTAAAACAAATCTTTTAAAGAAAGTTGGTTCTTATACAACATGATCCTGTGCTAATTTCATATTATTTTCTTTAGACGGAACTTCAGTATGTAGCCCTGGCTGACTCACAGAGATTGGCCTGCTTCTTTTTCTTTTTCTTTTTGGTTTTTTGGAGACAGGGTTTCTCTGTGTATCCTTGGCTGTCCTGGACTCACTTTGTAGACCAGGCTGGCCTTGAACTCACAGAGGTCTTCCCGCCTCTGCCTCCCCACATGCTAGGATTACAGGCATGATCCATCACCGCCTGGCTGATTGGCTTTTTGAATGTTGGGCCTAAAAGCCTATGGTACCATGCCTGGCTTTGTGCTCTCCTCCTCATAAGCAAAGCTGGCATTCCAGCCTCCTCTCTTTCTATCCAGGCAGTGGACCACACTAGATTTTTATGAACTGGGCTTGGAAGTAGCTTCTATCATGTCTATCTTCATTTCCTTGGCTAGTATTTAGTCACATGGTCTCACCCTAACTCCAAGCAATCTATTCTAACTGTGTCCTGGAGAAAACAAAGGAGGGCTGGGTGCATTGAAACAGTCTCTACTTGTGGAAGGATCTGCCAAGCTTGAACATGAAACTCCAGAAATCCAGAGATTGTCTCTGGAGGGTTTTACTGGCACTCAGTTCTGTGTTAGATGTAATGCTAACCGTAAGATTTCGTTGTTGTTTTTCCGAGACAGGGTTTCTCTGTGTAGCTGTGGCTCTCCTGTACTTGCTCTTTAGACCAGGCTGGCCTCAAGCTCACAGCAATCTCCCTGCCCCTTCCTCCCAGAGTGCTAGGATTACGGCTTATGCCACCACACCTGGCTAAGTTTGATCTTCTTGGGCTCTATCTTGAAGTGAGTGCATAAATGTTCAGTTGTTTGAGTTAGGGCCCACTTTCTCTTTATTTAGGAAAGCAATCTGATTGGGAAGAGATGCAGATTGAGGGTGGTGGTGGCAAGCATGTGGGATTCCAAACAAAGGAGCATCAGTGGACTTGCAGGCATTCCCTGTTCTTGCTGAGCTCAGCTCAGTGGCTCCTCTCCAAATGGGAATACCCTCTTTGGCATTTGTGCTTAACAACACGGCCAGGTTGGGAATGTGAGTGAGTTGATAGTGTGCTTCCCTAACACATGTGAGGCCATCGGCCTCATCCCCAGCATCACAGAGTCAGAAGCCTATAATCTTAGCTCTTAGGAGGTGGAGGTAGAGGTAGGGGGATCAGGAATTCAAGGCCAGCCTTAGCTACATAGCAAGTTGGAGGCAAGTGTGCGCTACTTGAGACCCTGTCTCAAAAACAAACCAAAAATAAACGAACAGAAGTGATGGTCAAATCTAGTGGCCTTATTCAATCTAATAGGCAATGACTTTAAAATACCCACGTGTACTTCAGCCTTTCTTCTACCACTTTTTCGCCTGTAGGTCGGCCTTAGTGCTTTTCTTCTAGTAAATGTAGCAGAAATGAGGCTTTCAGGCTACGTGAGCACGCATGCTGTGAGCCACTGTCTGCAAGGACGGTGCCTCTGGCAGAGCGGAGCCTCTGGGAGGAAAGGCTGCATGTGTGCGTTCCACACAGTGGAGTGGAGGGAGGTAAGCTGTTCTGGGCAAACTGAACTCAGGAGCAAGACAGGCATCGCAGCTGCTTAAAGTTATTAAGTTTCTGAATGTTTTGTTACAGAGCAACACACAAGGCACATCACAAGGCAGGAAAAAGTCAGAACCTAGGGGTGCCAGGGTCCCCAGGTCCCATTTGGAGAGTTTTCCATGACATTCACACACAAATCAATATTTGCTGTGTGTGTATATGGAACACGTGGCAGAGTTCTGAGTGTGGAGGGTGGTGGTGAGACACCCAGAGGAGAGGAATGATTCAGTCAGAAGGGCTCCTGCTTTTTGTTCACTTACGGCTGGTGTTGTCATTATCAGTGACATTTGTGCCTGCTGCTGGAAGCACACTGGATACTGCTCACATGGCTTTGGGGTGAGCTGCGCAACTCGTAACAATCCCGGTTCCTCCTTTGTTGAAAAGGATGATGGGAACTGGAGAATGACTAGGTGGGGACTTAGAGGGTCTTAGGATGCCCAGCCTAGGGGTGTGTGTGGCAAGGAAGGGGCATCAGCAGGGAAATGGGAGGAAGCTTTTCAGACTCGTGCAGTCTGACATTTGTTTTATTAATCTGTATTTCTTTTGAGACAGGGTCTCACAGTCTCAGGCTGGTCTGGAACTTGCTGTGTAGCTGAGGCTGACTTTGAAACTGCTAGCCTTTCTGCTTTTACCTCTGTGGTCACAATTTGACGACCCTAGACCTTTTTGTTTGGTATTGGGGATTGAACCCAGGGCTTTGTTCATGACAGACAAGTACTCTGCCAACTGAGCTATGGCTTGAAGCCTCAGTATGACTTTTCTATGAAGGACTGGAATGAAGGTCAGGACAGAGTGGTAATTTCATAAAGCTGCTAAGCTGAGGGGCAGTTGTTGAGGCTTCATGGCCAGACATCAACCCTACCAAGGCAAGGATTCAGTGATGGGCGTGGTAGCTATGATTCACGGCTTCACAGATAGAGTCCAGATTGCCTTTTCTTTGGACAGGGTCTCCCATAGCCCATGTGATATCAAAGTTGCTGTGTAGCCAAGAAAAACTCTGAACTTCTGATCTTTTCTCCCTGCCAGGTACTAGATTGCAGATATATGTCAGCACAACTTGTTTATGTGATGCTCGGAACTGAACTCGGGGCCTTCTGTGTGCCAGGCAAGAGCTCAAGCAACTGACATACCTCCCAGCCACTGCATTACTTTCGACTCTGAAGAAGTCATTCCCTCCTGCTTCAGGGCTTTTGACTTTGCTCTGCCTCCATTTAGGAGGCTGCTCGTGTCCCCTCCTCAGAGAACTTCAGCTGTCCTTATACAGTAACAGCGCCCTTGCCATTCTCCACCCTTTTATCGTCTTCATAGAGTCCACCTCAGCCAGAGCATAACCAAGCATGCTGTACTTTCAGTTTTCAAAATACCCCTCAACAGGAAATGAGAGCCCTCATCCCCTTTCTTCACCGCCATTTCCACTGTCAGCATTCTTTTGAACAAATGCTCAAATTTCCTAGTCAGAATAGAGTGAGTTGTCACAGGAGTGCTGATGTGTTCTCTGGCTGGAGGCATTCAGGGAAAAGTGAGTTGTTTGGACTGTGACAGAAGTGGTTTGTACTTCCGTATAGTGTGTCCACACACTATGCAGTGTGCTAGACTATGCTCCCGGGGAGTCAAAACACCCACCTTCCTGCTGCTTCTAGAGCTGTTGTTCCATTTGTGGGATTAGTTTTGCCTGTCTGTATGAAGTCAGACAAAAGAAACATGGGAAACAGATCAGGATGCAACCTGTGTGTGCTGCTTAGTGTTAATTGTCATTTTGACAGAATCTAGCAGTACTTAGAGTTGGGCCTTTGGGCATACTTAGGGAAAATTATCCTGATAACAGTCATGGAGGTGGGAACACCTGCCCAGCTGTGTGTAGTGCTCTTCTATCAGGGATCCGGGTCTGGAGAGACGGGCGGGGCCGAGCAGCCACACATACTCCTGCCCTCGGGACTTCTTTATGCGTCCCTCTGTGAGCGTGGGTGCCACATTAGTGCAGGTAACTTCAGAGGTGAGAAGAGAGTGTTGGAACTCCTGGTGCTGTAGTTACAAGTGCTTGTAAGCTGCTTGATGCGGGTGACGGGAGCCCAGCATAGTTCTCTGTGAGTGCAGTGCACAACCACTGGGCCATCTCCGCAGCCCTTGATGTGTGTTTTTAAACTGTTCCATTCTCTCTGTGTGTTTGTGTGTGTCCGTGTGTGCTTGAGCACCTGTGTGCAGGCCTGTGGAAGATGACTGTGAACCTGTAGGAGCTGCTTCTCTCCTTGCACTGTGTGGCTCTCAGGAGTTGATCTCAGGTTTTCAGGCTTGGAGTTAGGTGTCTTTACCCACTGAGCCATCTCTCTGGCTAATTATGAATATATATTATACGTTCTTCGGTTTTTTTTTAAACAGGGGCTTGTATCCCAGGCTGGCTTTGAGCTTGCTATGTGGTCCAGGCAGGCATGAACTGCCTCTGCTTCCCCAGTGCTGGGTTTCCAGCTGAATGCTGCCACACTTGGCAAGGACTTTCGTTTTAGGGTCTCAAGAAGCTCCCCTAGTTACAACCTTCTGCCTATGCAAATTGGCATGTATATAAATAAATCAGGTACATTATGAGAAGGGACACACACAGTTTAAAAACGATTTTATGACATAATCAATCAAAACAGAGAACTATTTTCAGCATGCCCAGTGGAAACCAAGTTCTTCCTTCTCTGGAGTCCTTACAAGAAAGCCCTAAGTAATACTTGGTGCCTTGAGCACTTTTTCGCTCATGTGGCCCACTGCTCGTTTGTAGCCTGTTCTGGTCTGCACTATAACTTTGCTTTGAGTAAACTTCCTCAACACGTTGCAATCAGTGTGGGTTTATTTCAATTCTTTGAATAAGGGGCTGGGAACATGGAGGCCTGACCCAGGTCTGAGCACCAGCGCACAAAAGAGTTGTCTTTCTTTAGATGGAGTCGCATATTTGCATGTGGGTCTCTGATGTGTTCCCTGCCCCCACCTACTATGAAGAAAGGAAATTGCCATGATGTGAGCAACCCTTCTGAGAGCTCCGTGTGGCAAAGGATGAAAGTACTTGTCCAGTAGCCACTGAGGAACTGAGGCTTGTCCAGGTAGACCAGGTAGCTCGGCTTCTGGCCCAGGCGAGTCCTCCCTCAGTGACTGAGACCTCCATGGCAAATATATACAGCTTTAGGAACTTGGGCCAGAACCATTGAACTAAACTGCTCCCCAAAACGAAGAAAACAAATTACTTTGTTGTCTTCTTTTGTAGAATTTTGGAGTGATTTAGCATCCAATGAAAGATAAGTAATTCCATTCTCGAAAGTAGGGAGCAAATATACAAAGACAGAAAGTAGAACGGCTGGGGGAAGAGAGGGTGAAGCATGTTTGCTTATGACCTAAGGGCTGGTGCTCAGACAGGCACTGGACCACTGAGCTATTCCCCAGCCCAGGGGAATGTGTTGTAGTAAATAAAAATGATGTTGGGTTATATAACCTTTATTGTTATTAGCCTTATAATTGTCATAGCAGTATTCCCTAACCCGCTATCACAGTCAATAAGACATAGGCACCTATTAAATTTTATAATTGCCTTATTTACCTTGGGCTCAGCAGATATTTCACCTGTGCTGTCTCAATAACCTCACCATCCATTTCCCAGCCCCATCCAGTGCCATCTGCCCTAACCATCCTCGTCTGGACTACCTTCCATCCATAATCTTATAGTGATGGTTCTCCTTCACTGTTAATGTGACTGTGCATAGACTCACCTAGGAGACGGGGCATTTCCTCCATGAGGTTGGTTCCAGAGAGGTTTAGTTGAAGAGAAAGACTGTGGGTGACACTGCAGGGGTTAGGGTCTTGCCCTGAATGAAGAGGGAAAACGGATCTGGACAGCAGTGGCTCACGCCTTTAACCTCTGCACGTGGGCGGCAGAGGTGAGTGGATCTCTGTGAGTCCTGGCAGCCTGGTCTACAGAGTGAGTTCCAGGACAGCCAGGGCTACACAGTGAAACCCTGTCCAGAACCCACCCCCGAGAAAAGGGAAAATGGAGAAAGGCGGCTTAGCCCCAGCATTCATCTCTGTCTCTGGGTGATGGGCACAGTGTGAGAAGCCACCTCCTGTTCCTGGAGCTGTGCCTTCCCTACCAGGACAAACTATGTGCTCAGAACGGGAGCCAAGTAAATCCGAACAACATATACGATTTTCCTGTGAGGCACTTTGTCATTGCAAGGAGAAAAGTAACTAACACAGGGGACATCTTTCGTGGTACAGAATTTGAGAGGAAGAAAAACTCTAGAGGCGGAAAATCGTCATGTCTGCCCATCGGTGTGCATACACTGAATGCCATTGAATTAAACACTTGAAAACAGTTAAAACAGAGCTGGGCACAGTGGCGCACGCCTGCAGTCCCTGCACTCATGGAGGCAGAGGCAGGTGGATCTCTGTGAGTCTGGGGCCAGCCTGGTCTACAAAGTGAGTCCAGGAGTCAGCAAAGGCTACACAGAGAAACCCTGTCTCAAAAAAACAAACCAAACAAACAAACAAAACAGAAAAAAGTTAAAATGATTAAAAAATGCATTATGTGTATTTTATCACAATGAAGAAGTAGAGGTTTGGGGAGACAACCCAATGCTAGGGTGTTTGCCCCGCGTGTGTGAAGTCCTAGCTTCAATCCCCAGTGCTGAAAACAAAACAAAAGTTGAAAAAGGGATGATGCCTTCCTGCTCTTCTAGAGGCCCTGAATTCAGTTCCCAACACCCAAATCGGGCAGCTCACAACCTCCTGCATTTCCAGCTCCAGGGCACCGACACACACTTTCTTCTGTGAGCCAAGGGCAGCTGCACACAGATGAGCATGCCTAAACACAGACCTATAATCTCAAACAAACAAACAACAAAGCCAAAAAAAAAAAAAGTGGAAAAATTGTGGGGAAGAAAAGGTAATCAAAGTGACTGTTGTAAGAAATAAAGTCTAATAGTTGACTTACAGAAGCCAGTTAAGAATCTAATACAGAGAGTCAGAAAGCGCCGCAGCCTGCTGGAGTCTGCTAACCTCGGCCAGCCAACTCCCTCCGTCCAGCTAGCAAACTCCCAACCCACGAGTTTGGATTAAAAAGTTACCCAGAGCTGTGCAGGCCTGACAAAGTCGCGTTCCTGATAAGCTTTCAAATAAACTGATGTCAGACACAGAGGTGAGCACACCCGTGCGCGGTCCAGGTTTAGAAGAAGACAACCATTAAGTTAGGAAGCAGAAGCAAAGAGGACATCCAGAAGACACGTAAGGTCAAGCTCTCCCGAGTGCGCAGGCGCCGAGGACACGGAGGAAGGGGCTCGCTTTGTGGTTTAAAAAGTGCCCTCTGCTCTCAGAAGGGAGCTGGCTGTACCAGGCTGACACTGACGTGCCAGGGCTCTGCTTGCATGTCTGTCTGTCTGTCTGCCTGCCTGCCTGTGTACCATGGCCTGGTGGCCGTGAAGATCAGAAGGAACTGTAGTTAGAGACTGTTGTCAGCTACCATGTGGGTGCTGCTGGAAATGGAGCTTGGGTCCTCTGCAAGCACAGTGTATGTTCTTAACTGCTGAGCTGTCTCTCCAGCCCCAAGAACATACTTACCACTTGCCACTGGTTTTAGGAGTCAGGTCACAGGTCTTCACATGTCTCCGGCCCGATGGCCTTGGAGCCAGGCAGACATCCTCTAAGTGAGAGAGTCATTTTCGATTTTTAAGAAGAACGTTATGGACATTTCCCAGGGTGATATCAAGCTGCTCGTGAATCCAAAATGAAACAAAGTTGCCACCAGAAAAACACCACCCTTGCCTGAGCCAGACTGGCCTCCTCTATTCCCTTTTCAGTTTTAAGCCTTTTATTTTGAAATAATCATAGACTTATGGGAAATTGTAGAGAATCCACTAAGGTCTCTTCTTTCTATGTTTCAGTTTTCCTTAATTATAAAACTATGACAAAACAGTATGACAAAACCAACAAGTGGACCTTGGTGCAATTTACACAGGCTTTTTCCAGCCCTCACCAGTTTTACATGCCTTCATTTATGTGCAGCTTCATGCAGCTTTATTAAAGAGATGACTGGCCACCACCACCAAAGGCCAGATCAGACCTATCCCATCACCTCTAGTGGACTCCTTCATACAACCCCTTTGCACTTAAACAGCATAATGCCGTCAGCCCAGTCATCCTCCACCTGCAAAACACTGTCATTTCAAGACTGTCATATACACATGAGTACAAGGCGCAGAGATCCCTTTGAGACTGGCTTCTCCTGCTCCATCGCATCCTTAGGATCTTAGTTTCTTGTCCTGTTGCTTGATAAAGCACCCTAACAAAAGCAACTCAAGGGAGAAAGGATTTATCTGAGCTCACAGTTCATTGTGGAGGTTAAGGCTGAAGGGCCTTGAAGTGGGCTGGTCACATCACACCTGCAATCAGGAAGCAAAGGCTGATTGACGCTAGGGCTCAGCTCACTTTCCCTATTTTATGCAGTCTAAGAGCCCTAACCCAGGGAATGACCGTGCCCGCAGTTAAGATGGATCTTTCTGCATCAACAACCTACTCACTAAAGTCTCTTACAGGTGTGCTCAGAGGCTGAGCGATCCCGAGCAGGTGCTCCTGAAGGCTTGTCTCGTGGGGGATTCATGCTTTTAAAGAGGTTTTAAAGACTTGTGTCATTATTTTTAATTATGTATATGTGTGTGTGTGAGCACAGGCACATGCGCACATGAGTCCTGATGTCCGAGGGTACCAGAGGTGTTGGATCCTCTGGAGCTGGTGTTGCAGGTGGTTGGGAAGCTGCCTTACACAGATGCTTGGACCCCCATCCTTTCCAAGAACAGTATGTACTCTCACCCACTCCGCTGCCTCTCCCGTCCTTCCTAGGTGACTCTTGGTCCTGTCAAGTTGACAATTAATGCTAACTATCTTAAGGTTCATCCACGTTATTGAATGCGTCATGAATCCATTCTTCTCTCTTTATCTTTTAAGATGGGGGCTTGTGTAGTTCAGACTAGCCTTAAACTTGAGACCTTCCTGCCTCAGCTAATTGGGATTATAGTTGTGAACTACCATACCCAGCATTTCATTCATTTCCTGAAGAGTGTTTTTTTTTTTTTTTTTTTGTGGTATGATCGTATCATGTCCTCAAGGGGATTTTGGTTGTTTACAGTTTGGAGCTTTTCAAGCTGAAGCTGGGCTGAACTCTACATAATGTATACGTGTGTGTGTGTGTGTGTGTGTGTGTGTGTATGTGTGTGTGTGTGAGTGTGTGTGTATACAGGTTTTCATTTCTTGGGATGATTTGCTGGATCATATGGTGAGTATTTTTGCCTTCTGTAAGAGACTGCCAAACGATTTTGCAAAGTAGCTGTACTAGTTTACACTTACTGTCAGCCTTTAAGAGTTCCGTCCTTATCTGCATACTGTCCCAGTTTTGATTTTAGTTGTCCATAAACCATCTAAATATTTTAGTTATTGTCAAAGGGAGCTATTGCATCATGGCTTTAATTCCTGTTTC
>CM053761.1:64833384-65066237 GCA_028658305.1 Pachyuromys duprasi | reverse complement strand
CCTAGTAAGGGGAACAGGGACTGTTTCTGTCATGAACTCGATGGCTGTCTCTTTGACCCTCCCCCATACATACCAGGGAGTAACAGCCTGGCTAGATCCCAGGGGAGAACATTGCAGCCAGCCCTGAGGAGACAAGATGACCTGGGGTCGGGTGGAAGGGGAGGAGGTCCTCTCCCTTCGGTGGACTTGGAGGAGGCGGGGAGGAGAAGAGGGAGGGATGGGGAGAGTGGGAGGGAATGAGGAAGGGGCCTATGCCTGGGATGCAAAGTACCTAACCTGTGATTAATATAAAAATAAATTAAAAAATATTTGTTTTTAATTAGCTTGCTAATATCAGGTTTCCTTGTAACTTTTTCATAACCCTTAGTTCTGGTTGGCCCTCCTCTGATCATCTCCCCTCCCCCACCTCCCTACTAAACTGTTATTATTCATTCCACATTTTTCTTATTTTCACCTAAGCATAATTGGTATGATTTTTATGATCATGTTATGATTTTTCATGACTGTTTTCCTTAGATAATAATGACCCCAAAGAGTTTTAAAAAGTAAATATATTCAAAGTTTTCAAAATCTTGTCACTTGTGGTGGTCATTGTCTATAAAGTTGCTGTAGGCATCAAGTTAGTGACTACTGAGCCATTTTCCCCAGGGGACATACAAAGCAAGCTTTCTGTGTGCCTCTGGTCATATTTTCACCAAATGGCCAATATATAATCTGGTTTTGTGTCTCTTTCTGTTGAACACACCTTATTTTAAAATGTATTCTTAGCCAGACACCATAGCATGTATATGTAATCCCAGCACTAGGGCAACGGAGGCAGAGAATCGGGAGTTCAAGACCAGACTTGGCTACATAGTAACTGCAAGGTCAGCCTGTGGTAGAGGAGACTCTGCCTCCAAAACAAATCAGCACCTAAAGACCAAAAAGGCAATAAAAAAATGTGGTTGGGTTCTTAAATTGAGTTCCTCTGAGCTGGGTGGGCCTGGTGGTGCAAATTTGCAATCTCAGCCACTTGGAGCTGAGGATTACAATTACAAGGCTGTCCTGGGCTTCCTTCTGGCTTATTCACCAGAGAAGACTGCTTGGACATGGATTTAAGCCAATAGAAAGTCTTAGTTAGCTGGCCAGTGACTATACTGAATGTTCAGGATCCCAGTGTGGCCCTGAGCCTTTCTCAGGGTGAGCTTTTATACACACACACACACACACACACACACACACACACACACACACACACGCACGCACGCACATACAAATGTCCTGGGCTGACATACTTCAGTTAACAAGAACAGTTAGCCAGAAGCAGAACTACAGACCCTAAGAAGCAAGGTTAGTACATTTAAAGACTTTCCTGTAACTATGGACTTTGATGGATTAGGTCTCTGTTTTAGTTTTGGCAGGTGGTGCTGCTTTGTGCTGAGTTTTACAGTCTGAATGGTACCTCCATCATGAGGTCAGTTGTGCTAAGGTCTGGGACCTGTTAAGGTTTGGGGCCCTGATACAGGCTTAGAGTCCATTCAAGACTACCCTGGCAATTCAGTGCAAACCCGTCTCAAAACGTAAAAAGGAGCTGGCGTGGGGACTTAGCTTAGAGGCCGAGCACTTGCCAATCACATGCGAAGCTTGGGATCAAGCCCCAGAGTTGCCAACAACAACAAATGAATGAAGCTTGGGGTTTTCCTCTTCAGTACATCTCAGGTCCTTGTACTTCTTGGACATCGCTAGCACTTTCAGCAGCACCAAGTCCTGTCCATTCTACTCCAGACACCACGTACAAATTTTTTCATATATGCAAATTATTCAAAAGCATTTACTTAAAAATTGTGTACATGTTAATATGATCAACTAATACTTTTATTCTAATAATTAATTAAACTTATTTTTGAGCAAGTTTTCACTCAGAAGTTGGCCTAGAACTCACTATGTAGCTCGGGCTTGCCTTGAGCTTCTGAGTGCTGAGCAGAGAGGTGGACACCACTAAGCTCAGCTTCAACAGACGCTTTTTATAAAACACTCTTGGCGATCTTAGCATTCTGTCTCGTGGCCAGTGTGAGGAACCTGTCTCATCTTCTGTGTGTGATGTCCAGGTCAGCATGAGCACATATTTAAGAGGGATATGTGCTATCTATGTACTACAGAAAAATATTTCTCAGCTGTCCTACGCAACTGTTGGAAGACTGCTAATTCCTGATGGCTGAGTCACTGCTGCAGCCTTGGGAATTCCTGGGCTACTTTCTGGAACCATGGAGCACAGGGCAGGAAAATGAGACAGAGAAAAACAGACCCTAGAACAGCTGGGAAGCCTAGAGAGGAAGGGCTGGCATGCAGACATTCTTGGGTAAATGCTTGCACATTCCTCTGGGGCTGTACCACGTGTTGTGTGGCTGGCATACTCTTACAAAGCTTTGGGAGACTGAGGTGCAGTTTTTCTTTGTTTCCAGGACACAGAGCCGGGAAGCTTTGCTCCAGAGCTCACGTGTGGGGAGACACTTCCTCTGTATTCCTGGCTCTTCCTGCCTGGGTTGAAGAGAGGTTATTGATCCCTCAAAGAGTGCTGCAAGGCAGCAAACCAAGAGACCTGTGCCTGTAACTGGGTCTTCACTCCAGATGTAATTTTCACCAATCCCCACCTGACTTCCATTTAGTTTGTATAACTGAACTGAAATGGCTCCTTTCTGCATCCCGTGTTCATCCCTGTCTTTAATGAAAATGTAAAATACCTGTTTTCTTTATAGTTATTTTACCCTTTTGGAATTCATATTATTTTTCTGACCCTTTTGGGACAGTTTACTGCCTTTTTGGCTTGGAGCTCTGCTCCTTCAACCCCACTTACTTTTCTTGTGTCTGTGACAAAAACATCTGATGAAAGCAATTTAAAGAGTTTATTTGGGCTCCCGGTGTGAGGTTGCAGCCCAGTCTGGCAGGCAAGGCTGGGCAGCAGGGTTGTAAGACAGCTGGTCACGCTGTGGAGGAAGCAGGGAGCAGTGAATGCCGGTGCCCAGACCACTTTCTCCCCTTTATTCAGTTCAGGACTTAAGACCACCTATCCAGGGTGGGTTTCCTCCTCGGCTAAACCTTTCTGGAAACATCTGTACAGAACACCCAGAAGTAGGTCTCTGAGGTGATTCCAATCCCATCACAATAACAACGAAGACTGACTGCTGTGGCTGCTCACATCATGTCCTTCTTCCCTTCAGTCAAATCTCATATAAAGATAATGCTGGTTCCCTGGGGCAAGCAGTAGGCATTTGCGGCAGACAAGCAGAATAACAGCTTTATCACTGAGGCACTCCCAGGGAATGTGCGCTTTCAGGTTTGTTTTGCCTTAGACCATTCATTCTTTCTACTCCCCTTCCCCAGCCCCATTCCCTGCCCAATACTCCAGAGGCTGTCCCTAGGGCCAGTTGAAGGGGCTGGTGTGGCCCTGTGTGCACCGTCCAGGAGGGCAGTATGACAGGCATCTGGGCTTTGATGATGACCCAGCAATGAGCTCACCTTCTCTTTTCTAATGAAAATGTAGAGTTGTTTACCTTTAATAACACACGGCTCCTGGGTCCAAATGTTGGCATCATTACTTACAAGCCCTGGGTACGTGGATACTTTACTTCTCTGAATGTCAGTCTTCCCCACATTGGATTGGATTGCATTTGAATGTATTATATTTATTTATTTATTTTTGGTTTTTTTGAGACAGAGTTTCTCTGTGTAGCCTTGGCTGCCCTGACATTGTAGAGCACGCTGGCTTCAGAACTCAGAGTTCTGCCTGCCTCTCCCTCCCTGAGTGTTGGGATTACAACCGTGTACCACCATGCCTGGCAGCATTTGAATGTATTTTTCTTTTTCAAGATTTCTTTATTTACTATGTATACAGTGTTCTGCCTTCATGCTCCCCTGCAGGCCATAAGAGGGCACCAGATCCCATTATAGATGGTTGTGAGCCACCATGTGGTGGCTGGGAATTGAACTCAGGACCTTTGGAAGAACAGCCAGTGCTCTTGACCTCTGACACATCTCTCCAGCCCTTGAATGAATTTTTTTTAAGATCTCTTTTATTTACATATTTTTTAAGATTTATTTTATTACCTATTTAATTTATCGTTTACTATGTCTGTGTATATGTGCACACATGTATGTGGGCTCCTGGGAGGCAAGACAAGCACATCGGTCCCTTGCAAGAGCAGGCAGCATCCTTAACCACTGAGACTCCACTCCACTCTTTATTTTAATATTCATTTATTTATTTATTTATTTATTTAGTGTGTGTGTGAGTATGTGCCATGTGCACGTGTGCTGCCCATGAAGGCCAGAAAAAGTCGCCAGATGTCCTGGAACTGGAATACAGCTGGTTGTGAGCTGCTATATGGGTACTGGGAACTGAATTCTGGTCCCCTGGAAGAAGAGTAAGTGCTTTTAACTGCTGAGCCCTGTCTCCAGCCCCACTGAATGCTCCCCACTCCTTCAGGGGAAGTACTAAGGGGACCACTGAACCTCCATTCTGTAGATAAAGCAGTCTTGAGAAAGGCCAGTAACAGAGGCTTTGGGAGAGCCTGGAGTTCTTGCCCCTGTCAGTCACCTGGCAAGCCCCTGGGCTCCTTGGAAAGCAGTGAGCAGGAAGAAACCCCCAAAGACAGCCCCTCTAAAAGATAGCTGTTTCTTCAGGGGGATTAAGCAAAGTCCTAGATGATCACTTCATACAGGAAGGGACCCAGTCATGCTTCCTTGTTGATCTTATCTGCTGGAGTGGGCACCAAGCCCTCCCAGAGATAGACAAGAAGCTGCCGGGGGGCAAACCTCACCAAAGCAATTTGGTGAGGAGGAAAGGGTTTATTTTATTTTACAGCTGTAGTCCTTCATGTAGGGACATCGGTGCAGGAACTGGGGCAGGAAGCTGGAGGCAGGAACTGATACAGAAGCCATGGAGGAATGCTGCTTAGCGGTTTGTTCCTCCCGGCTTGTTCAGCTGCTTTCCTATACAACTCAGGACTAAGGGCTATGGCACCACGCACAGTGAGCTGGGGCCTCCTAGACCAGGAGAGAACCCTACAGACTCGCCTACAGGCCAACTTGTTGGGGTCATTTTCTCAATTGAAGTTCTCTCTTTCTAAATAACTCTAGCTTGTGCCAAGTGGACAAAAACAACTAGCTAGCACATGGTGCAAGCGCGAGGACTTGAGTTCAGATCTCTAGCATCCACGTAAAAAGTTAGGTGTGGTGGTGTGCACCAGTAATCTCCATGGAGGGAGGAAATGGAGGATCCCAGGAGCTTGCTGACTGGCAATCTAACTAAACTGTTAAGCTTCAGGTTCAGTAAGAGACCTTGTTTTTATAAAAAAAAAATGAAGAGTGAGCCAGATGGCTCAGTGGGTAAAGGCGCTAGCTACCAATCCTGATGACCTGAGTTTGTTCCCTAGGACTCATATAGTGGAAGGGAAGATTTGATCCCCAAAAGTTGCCTTTTGACTTCCAGAAGTACACACCCACCCACACAGCATGCATGCACGCACACACACACACACACAGACAGAGAGAGAGAGAGTGATTTCTCACCCCAAATGAGCCTGACTGTCAAGTCTGATATCTTCTCCAGATATATGCAATTTACAAGCCTCAGTCACTGTCATGTGTATCTGTCCTGGGTCGTTTTTTATGAAGAAGGTCAAGGTAGCCTTACAGTCTTTCCATGGGGCTCTTCAGATTCTGTAAGCCGACTTGGGCTCCTTGAAGTCGGGGGCTCTGGCACATTGGGTTTCCCAGACACGTTTAAATTCAGCGTGTTTATTCAGGACTTCCCTTCCTCCTGACAGAGAGGAAGGAAGCAGACTAGATCAGAAAGAAGTCCAAGTGGATGTCAACCCTGCTTCATGGCAGTCTCTGTTCCTCTGACTCTCTATCCCAGCAGGGCCACTGGAATTGGAGTTTTCTCTAAGTGGGCTGCAGTGGCTCTGGGAAGGGCCAGGTGGCTCTCTGTCACTCAGTCCTCTGGGCAGTTGGGACGCATTTTGTCTGCATTGAGAATCTTCCCAGTGCTGCCTCGGGTCCATCCAGAGGACTCTGGAGACTAGAGTAGAACAGGATTCCTGCTAGAGTTTCTGCCAGCCTCCCCTGCCTCTCTGACCCATCTGCCCTCTTTCTTTTCTCTTTAGCTGATATGTACATGCACCTTCGTGCATTTGTTGGTGTTTGCACCATGCATGTATGTGTATGTATGTATATGTGTATGCATGTGTGTGTTCCTCTGTGTCGAGGCTAGAAGACAGCTTCATGTCATCAGCCACCTCCTTTGTGACACCATCTTTCATTGGTCTGCAACTCACTGAATTGGTTAGACTGGCTAGCCAGGGACCCCCCTGAATCCTTCTGTGTCTGCCTTCTCAGTGCTAAAATGATAGAATGTGCCACCATGCCATCTTCTTATGTGGGTTCTGGAGAGCAACCTAGGATATTGGCCTGACAAGCACTTTACCAACTGAGCTCTCTTTCCAGACTCCTGCCCTCCCTCTAGATTTTTAAATTTTCTGTGTATGAGTATTTTGCCAGCATGTAGGTTTGTGTACCATGTGTGTGCCTGGTGCCTGAGGAGGTCAAAAGAAGCCTTTTGATTTTCTGGACTATAGTTAAAGATGGGAATCGAACCTGGATCCTCTTCAAGAGCAACAAATGCTCCTAACCATCTCTCCGAGCCACTACCTTCTCTCTTATTGACTGACTCTGCTTTCTTTGTGAGTCCACTCTGCTCTTCCTTGGACACCACCTGCGTGGGCCTTGCCATTTGTTTTAATTTCATTTCTGATACTGTGATAAAATGCCTTGACCAACAAGTCAAAACAAAACAAGAATTTAGGGAGGCAAGGATTTACTTTAGCTCACAGTCTCTGGTGACAGTCCATCACTGCGGGGAAAATCACAGCGGCAGGAACAAAAACATCTGGGTGTGGCCCACCACTGTCGCTCAGAGCGCAGCAGGCCCGTGGCGCTAATGCTCGGCTTCATTTCTTCTCTTTTACAGCCCAGGACCCCAACTGAACCAATGGCTCTGCCTGCTTTTAGGCTGGGGCTTCCTGGGTCAGTCAACAACGTAGTTGAAAAGACCTCTCCCTGGGGGAGTGGCTACTCCTGACTGAGAAACTGTCTGCAATGGATATCTGTGGGGAAAGCTGGGAATCAGCCACATCATAGGCAGCCCCAAGTGGCCGACACTGAATGAACCCCATGATGTTTTTATAGACTCCTTGTCTCATTTTACTTTGTTTTGGCTTTTTTTGTTGTTGTTTTGTTTTTTTGGAGGTTCACACTCCAACCTGGCTGGTGTCTATCGCTTCTAACTGTAAGGGAACTGACCTGCAGGTGGACTTGTCCATTCCCAAATCTCCCTCTTTTCCATCCTATAGCTGTTATGTTATATAAAAATATGCCACAACACATATGGTATAAGGAGTTTATCTGAGGGGAGGGAAAGGGAGGGGAGGGGAGGGGAACTAGGGGCTGAGTGAGCCGTAAGGACAGAGAGACAAAGAAGACAGAGAGACAGTAAGAGAGAAGAGGGAAATAAGAGATAGGTAAGAGGGCCCTGGAGGATTTTTATCCTGGGCTCCTGGCAGCAGGTATGATGGTGTCAGGTATGATGATGGAGGGGCTGCCTCTCTGGTAACAGTAGCACCCCAAGAACCCTGTGCTGTGTGCTCAGAGTCTCACTTCTACAGAGGCTGTGGCCCTTCAGGTCTGACTAAAGAACAGTTCTGCTGACAATTCTGGACACATCTGTCTACTTCCCTTTGCCTCCAGCAACCCTGACCTAACATTGGTCTTTTGCCTATTTCTGTTTAGGCAGCCTGCTTCTGGGTTGCCTAGCAATGTATGATGTCATCATGTGTTGCGCTCTTGGTAGCCACACCTGGCAGGCATAGTTCAGTTGCTCCTAAAAAGGATCAACTCACCACTTTTTGTCTCTCTCTTGATGTCTTGCCCACTTTCTCTCTCTCTCGCTTTCCTGCTCTCTCCCTTTTCTCTGCCAAGGCCCCCTCCCTTCCCCTATCATGTCTCCCTCTCTCCTTCTCTCTCTCTCTTCATCTCCATCCAATAAGCCTCTTTCATATAAAACATGTTGTGCGCGTCATCATTTCATTGGTCCTAACAGGAATCCCCTTTCTGGCGTTGAAAGGGCCTTCAGCTTCCGTCGGGGCTGCTGCTATGTTGTGAAGGCAGTGATCACAGCACGCTGGACTTCTGCAGAGTAAACGCCCTTTGCTGCTTGCATGCCACTTGAGTCTGGGGTCGTTCTTTCAGTGTCTTCTGGACCCTAACAATAGAGATTGCTTAAGAGCATCAGACAACACAGATGTTCAAAACAGTAGCAGAATTACAGTTCTGAAGTAGTCACGAAAATAATTTTGTGGTGGGGGTCACCACAACATGAGGAAGTGTGGTAGAGGGCCAAGCAGTAGGACGGTTGAAAACCACTACTCTAGCAAAGCTCACTGAGACTCTTTCCAGGTGATTCTCAACTGTGTCAGGTTGAGAATTAAACTGAACCTCACAGGATGTTTTGTGACCGGTTGGTCCATTGACAATGAGCAATGCGTGTGTGGATCCGTAAGCATGGCCTTCAAAAACTGGGTGACACAGCAGCTTTTGGTGTTGCCTGTCTCCCTTTAAAAATAGTGCTAGTTGGTAGTGGGAGGAGAGAAGTAGGGGATCTGAGTTCTAGGCCAGGCTGGTCTACATAGTGAGTTCTAGTACAGCCAGGGCTGTTTAGAGAGCCTGTCTTAAAAAAAAAAAAAAAAAAAAAAAAAAGGGCAAGCAACTGAACAGAAAGCATCACGAAAATAAACTGAGTTTGTATATGGACATCCACCCTCTGTATGGGTCAATTTGAAAGAGCAGAGTGCTTTTCTTATCTCATTTCTGGGAGGCAGTCAGCAGTATTCTTCGTAGAGACAGCGCTTTTCTTAGAGTCATGTCCAGGCACACTTGGACATGGGAATTATGGGACACAAGAAGATTCTGAATAGCAAGAAGGAAAGCATATTCATGACTCTCCAGAGCAGCTTTTGACTTACAGCCTGACATCAAGGTTCTGGTCTGAGTCACACTCAACTGAGGCGATGGGACCAGACCCCATGTAGAGCACTATTCATGGACTAGACAATGGAGACTGCTACTTAGGAAACCAGGATTCAGACAAGGAAGACGTGAGAAGTTGGGAAGAGGTTTCTTTTCCCCAGGCATAATTGGCTCAGCTGCAAGATGACAGGGCAGTGCTCCAAAGGCTGGCGGGATCTTAGGGGCCAGGTGGTGGTCACAGGCAGCCAGCCAGCTTGAGAGGTCAGCCCACCGCATACTTCACAGAATTCCAGCCTGGGGAGCAGCTGCAGCCCTGACAAATGGCTACAGAGCGGTAATCCTCAGGCTTTCTGCCCAGCCCAGTGACCTCACTTCCTCATTCCTTGAGGCGTCCTGACCCACCTGTGGATTTCCACTGTTGAAGAACTTCAGTGACCCGGCATAACTTCCAGACTCTCTCCCTCCCGCCCCTTCATTCTTTCCTCTCTTTTTCTTCTCTATTCTCCTCCCTCTCTTTTCTCTTTTGTCTGTCCTATCTTTCCCCTCCCTCCTCTTTCCGTTCTCTCCTCTCTCTGTGTGTCTCACTTATATCTGCAAACAGGAGTCAATATTTTCTTAGGACAGATTGCTCTTGTGTAATTTGGGGGTCAAAAGGCATGTACACTTTAAATGGTGCCTCACAAAAGACTTTGATGCTCCTATTGGTTGACAAAGCTTTTATTTTTACCAATTTGAGAGGTGAAAATGCACCTACTGGTTTTAATTTGCTTTTCAGTTATCATAGTTGGTCATGGAGGTACATACTGGTGATCCTAGCTCTTGGGAGTTTGGGGGAGCATCATGAGTGTGAGGTCAGCTTAGGCTACATAGTGAGTTCCAGGCCGGTCTGGGGTACACAGTCAAACCCTATATGAAGTAATATTTACACACACACACACACACACACACACACACATACACACAGAGTCAGAGACAGACAGACAAGATCTTAAGTAGTCTAGTCCAGGCTGTCCTCAAACTGGCCAAATGGCAGAGTGTGAGTTCTGATCCTCTTGACTCTACCTCTCAGGTGCCTGGATTTATTTTTTTGAGACAGGGTTTCTCTATGTAAACCAGGCTTACCTTAAACTCACAGAGATTCACCTGCCTCTGCCTACTGAGTGTTGGGAGTAAGGGCATGCACCATGATGCCTGGCTTTAGTGTCTGGTTTGTATTTTATTTTTTTCAGACAGGGTTTCATGCGCCCTAGCTGGCTTTTATTAACTTATTATTTAAATATTTATTTATGGTGTGTATGTGTATGTATGGGGGGCATGTACATAACATAGTGTGTGTATGTGCATGTGTGTGTGCATGTGTGTGTCAGGATGGGTTTCAGGGATCAAACTCAGGTTATCATCTTTGGTGGCAAGCTCCATTTTTAACCAACTGAGCCATCTCAATGGCCCTGGCTTTTATCTTTTAGTTGTGTACATATCTGTAACAGAAACTGGAACATTTTGTGCATTGTTACGTGCGCTGCCCAAGTACAGTCACATTTTGGGGCAAGTACCATCATCCTTCTGCAGATTGGTTAATTAGTTTTTTTTTTTTTTAATTGCTGCTTTTTGTTTGAGTCGGTGTCAATCTTGCAGCCAGCCTGGCCCTGGCCATTGCCATTGCCCTGGCTCAGCCTCCTGAGTGCTGTGAGTCCTTCCACAGGGTGCCTGTCTCTATGGATGACGTCCTGACATGCCGGCACTAGGGGCAGGTTCTGTTGCTCACTTGCAGATGACCAAGGCAAAGTTCAGAGAGTCACATGACTTGCCTGCGGCTGCAGGGCTAAAGGGACAAGAGGAGACCAGTTCTGACCCTTCCTAGGCCAGAGTTCTTTTTTACCATACTCAGGCTGAAGGGGAAATTGCCTGAGAGGAGCTGGTGGGCAGGGCTGGAAAAGCCCAATGGCCATCCCAAAAGTTTTAAGAGTCAGGGCAAAAGTTTTCAGGGAGGAAATTTGGAAGTTAGTACTTATTTATATATTATTTATTTATTTATTTATTTGAGACAGATTTGACTATGTAGCTGTGGCTGTCCTGGAACTCACTATGTACACCAGACTGGCCTCAAACTCACAGAAATCCACCTACCTCAGCTTCCAAGTGCTGGGCTTAAAAGTGTTTGCCATCACACCCTGCCAATATTCTCATTTTATTCTATTGACAATTTCACATGCCATAAATGTACTATGATATATTCCCCATACCCTGTTTTCCTTCTCTCATTCTTGATGATTTCCTTTTTCCCAACCACTGCCCTCCCTTACCCCTATGCCTTTTTAAGTTTTATGGGCAGGTCTAGCGTTGGTGACCACAGCTATTGTGTGTCTGTGAGTGCATGGCCGTTTCTAGGCGACAGCATTCAGACTGCTTCTCTCTCTCCATCCTCCAGCTCCTATGGTCCTTCCACCCCATCTCCCTTCATGTTCCCCGGGTATTGGAAGTACGGGTAGAGATGGTCTGCTAAGGGCACGTTCTTCACAGTCATTTATTCTCAGCACTTTGACAGTAGGTGAATCTCCGCATTAACAGTTGCTCTCTGGCCAGGAGCGGTGCACTCTGGGAGGCAGAGGCAGGAGGATCTCTGTGAGTTCAAGGCCAGCCTGGTCTACAAAGTGAGTCCAGGACAGCCAAGGCTACCCAGAGAAACGCCGTCTTGAAAAAGAAAAAAAAAAAGAAAGAAAGAAAAAAAGAAAAACCAACCAAAAAAACAAAAACAGTCTCTTTCTGTGAAAAGGAGATCCTCCAACCCAGGCTGAGACAACACTAAACCAGATGTAAATGCTTACTCAGTGCTGGGAGCATGCGGAGACTGAAGGACCTTTGAGATGTTTATGCAACTGGACACTTAAGTGTTTTCACATCCTAATATCACTGTGGCTTCAGCGTGGAGCCATAGGGTGTGCCCTGCAGATCTTTCTGATTCCAGGAAGTTTCTTTCTCTCTCCTGGCTTTCGATCAACCATGGAATAGGGTGGGTGTGGTTTCTCTTATGTCGTCATTTCCCCTCCGCCTCTGCCAGGGCCTCACCCAGGCCCAGGTACTCTCTTCATTCATCTCACCACTTCCACTTTCACTCCCTCTGACTTCCTTTCCATCCTGCAGCCGGAGAGCTGAGCAAAGCCTGCATCTGGTTCTGCAAACCTCTGCTGTGCTCTGCGGGACCTCCTGCTCCCTACCCAGGCAGCTTCCAGGCCCTCCCGTGGGCCTCATTGTCTCTCTTTCTCACGCTGTTGGCCTTGATTCAGTGCTGAGACCACACTCCCTCTCTCAGACCCCAGGCCTTCACTGACGCTCTTTCCTCCTCCTGAAGTGCTGCTGTTAAGAAAAGTTTTCTGAAGCTTAGGCTTTTGTTTGGACAACATTCCAGTGGAAAACTCTGGAAGGACAGACTTGGCACACTCACGCTATTTGTCTGTTTGCATCTGGATCCTGGCTGCCTAGTTGCACTCTAAAATGACCAGGAAAGATTCAATTTAATGTAGGTTATTGTTAAGTAATTAAATAATGTGTGTGTTCTAATGTCTGAGTAAAGACACACACGTGCACGTGTGCAGACTGGAGGCTATCTCAGGTGCTAATCCTTACCTTCCGCCTGGTTTGAGGCAGGGTCTTGTGTTCACTCCTGTGTACATGAGGCTGGCTGATCCGAAAGCTCCCTGGTATTCTACTTCACATCTCCACAGAGCAGAGTTGGGATTATAAGTGCATGCTACTGTGTCCAGTTTTATGTGGGACCCGGGGACTTGAACTCAGATTCTTACCCTTGTGCAGCAAGCACTTTATCCACAGTGCCAAACCCTCAGCCCTAGCGTGGCTTTCAGATTGTTGGGGTTTTAGTCACATTTTCCAGAGATTCTGAGTCAATTAACCAGGGAGAGGTCTCAGCTCTGGTAGGTTTGACAGCTCTCTAGGTATGTCCAAAAATAGTGAACTGGACAGGAAGGTTCTTGGGGCTAATAGTCATACCTGATCCTGAGGCACTTAGTAAGGGTGCTGAATGAATGAATGAAGAATGTTCTAGAAGGGCTGTGGAGTACCCAAAGGACAAAAAACAGTGTGTACTGAGCATGCGTGCGATACTAAGTGTTCTTAAAGGGGCAGTAGGACAGTCACCAATGGTAAAAACTAGAAAAACTTGTCCGCTAGGGTTGAAGAGATGATTGAGTTATAGGAATGTATGCTTCTGTTCCAGAGGATCTGAGTTTGGTTCCAGTACCCACCTTGGGCAACTCACACCCACCTGTAATGGAAGTTTGGGCTTCTTAAAAACTCAGTTATGTAAATATGTTTTTGTTTTAATCCCACATGGGGGATTTTAGCTGGGCTTTAGTTTGTCCACAGCTGTTAACTGTCTCCTGCTGGGCGTGACTTTTGCCAGCTGGTAGTGGCCTACCTCATGCAGCATTGAGAAAGAAACCAAACAGTTGACTTTCATATGTATGCAGGCACACATATGCACATGCATGTTTTCTCTCTCTCACGTTTTGTGTTTCACCCCTGAATTTCTAACACTTGGGATGTTGAAGCAGGAGTTTGAGGCCATTCTAGTATACGTAGAATGAATTCAATGGCAGCCTGGTCTACAGAGAGCTACAGGACAGCCAAGGCTACACAGAAAAATCCTGTCTCGGGGAAAAAAGATCATTCCAACATTTAGATAATGTTGGTAGATTTTTATATATATTTTAAAAAGATTTATTTGTTATTTATAGAGCTTTCTACCTGCCTGTGTGCCTGTACACCGGATCTCACTATAAATGGTTGTGAGCCACTGTGTGGTTGCTGGGCATTAAACTCAAGACCTTTGGAAGAACAGCCAAGTGTTCTTAACTTTTGAGCCATCTGTCCAGCCCTCTTAAACATGTTTTTAATCAGAATAGAATTACATCACTTTTCTCCCTCTCAGTCCCTCCCAGTTACTTTCCCTCAAACCCCTCCCACACCCCTTGTTTGATAACAATTTTCTTTATTTTGTTACATATATGTATGTACAAATATATACAAATACAACCTGCTGAGCCCCTTTTTCTTGTTTTCCTGTATATGGTTCCAAGACTGACCGCTCTGCATTGGACAACCAACAAGGTGGCTCGTCCCTGGGAGAGGCGAATTCCCCTCCTTCCAGTGTTCGTTAGCTGCCTGTAGCTTTTTGTCTGGAGGTGGGACCCTGACAAAAATCCCCCTTCTGTGATAACGGGCGCCAGTGCTGCTGTTGCTCTGGCCGTGGTCACGCAGCCATTTCTGGGAGAGTGCCTTGCACAGCGGACTTCCTGCTCTTCTGGGTCTCGCACCCTTGTTGCCCCTCCTCAGATGTTCCCTGAGCTGTGGAAGCAGGTGCCGTGATGTGGATACACTGGGCCTGGGCTGCACATCCTCTGTCTACCTCTGCCTTGTGCCCAGTTCTGGGTGGTTGGGTTTTTTCTCTTGTGATGTTCTCTATTTGTTGTTAAAAGAGGCTTTTTTCTTTTCCTTTTCTTTCTTTCTTTTTTTTTTTGATAAGGGGCGATAGCTACACTTTTCAAGGATCTGATTTTCTTGAGAATCTAAATCCAAACTCACTTTTCTGCCTCACCATGGAGAGGAAAGAGCAGCTGCTGCTGAAGTGGGAAGATGGAAATGGGCTGGAGTAAGTGACTGCAGTGCCGGCAGCCTTTCCTCACAGCTCACTCTCCTAAAAGTGTCTGTATCCCTTCACGGTTGACATTTTGTTATCAAACTTAGGGGGCCACAGCTGTGCCCTAGTCAGCTCTGGCCTCCTGGTCTCAAAAAGCCAATTAAGAAATCCAAATTAAAAGTGGGAGCAACATATTTACTCAGTGTGGTCTTGTCGGGAAGAGGAGCAAAGAGACCCAGAGATCCCTCCTGTGCAGTTTCCTTATTTATTTATTTATTTATTTATTTATTGAGGCACAGTCTCACAAAGCTCATGAACTCCTTATCTAGCAGAGGCTAGCCATGCCCTGCTGACTCAGCATCTACCACTTGAGTGCTGGGATCGTAGGCCTGTGCCACTCTGGCCTGGTTTTTATGGAGTGCTGGGAATGGAACCCATAGATTTGTGTGTGTGAGGCAAGCATTTTACCACTCTACCAACTGTGCTATGTGCCCAGCCTCTGAAATTTTGCTTTGTCACTTTAAAAACAGCTTATTTAGAGTCCAGAGAATTGTTGTCATGACGATAATATCAAGCTAGTTGGGAGGCAGAGGCAGAAGGGTTAAAAACTGAAGGTCAACCTGGGCAATTTAGGCAGATTTTTGTCTCACAATAAAAAATTTAAAAAGGGGTCAAACCCCTCCCCTCAGGGATGAGGGAGCTCTGCACAAGAGGAGGGGAAGGACCATGAGAGCCAATGGGGACAGAAGATGCCAAGGAAGCAAGGCCTTCTAGACACAGCAGGGCTGACTGTGAGCTCAGGCTGTGGCGGCAATCACTAGGCCTGAGCAGCTCTAAGCCAGATGGTGCCCCATTGCTGAGAGGGAGTGGGCACAGCATTGCTGAGAGGGAGTGGGCACAGCCTCACCCCTCACCCTGAAGCTATCCCCAGTTGATAACTGCTAACAAAGGAAAAATTAGTTTTCTCCAGTGGAGTCTCACTGGGTATACAAACTACACTTAAGGGCAGGCCCCAGGCCAGGCAAGCAACCTAATAGCTAAGGCCTCCCCACCCCCAAGCTGCAATCTTAGGGTACTGCCTGCCCATCTGGAAAGGACACCTTCCTGGGGAGTTCCATGCTGGAGTTTCTGGAAATGTGACACTCAGCTCCATTCATTTGTTGTCTCCTGCTGGGTAACTGAGTACCACACACCCAGTGGCACTAAAGGACACATGTTTATGATCACAGGTTCTCTGAATCAGCAGAGTGGCACCTGAATTCTCTGCCTAGGATCTCCCAGGCCTGCAATTCGGGATTTGCCAGCCCCAAGGGTTCTTCCCGGAGGCACTTGGCCTACTGGCAGAACCATTCCTTCATGGCTGCAGGCTTCCTCACAGCAGCTTGCTTTATCAGACAGCAGTCAAGACAGGGACTCTAGCAAGACCAGCACTTGAGTTCTTAAGTAATCAGGGACAGTATGTCCCATCACCTCTGCCCCCTTGCACAAGGATAGCTCTTGGAAAAATTTGCTTCTAGAAGTACAAAGTTAGACTCAGTGAAAGACAGCAATTTGTTTTTTTAAGTCTTTTCCCCCCGTTTTCTTAAAAAAAAAAAAAGATTTAGAGGTGTGTGTATGTGTCTGTCTGTGTGTGTAGGTTAGAGGAAAATTTTTTGAGGGAGTTAGTTTTCCGTTCAACATTGTTGATGAAGCAGATTCTGTTGTCTCTGTTTCCCATCTTATCAGAGCAGTGTCAGGATTACAGTCGCAAACCACTGCAGCTAGCCTTTTATGTGGGCTCCAGGGTCAGCAAGCTTGCTCGGCAAGTGCTTTTACCTGGCATGCCATCGGGCCAGTCTAATTTTATTTTATTTTGTAAAAGTTTGAGCAGTTATGTATTTTATCTTGATCATGTACTCCTCTTTTTTGGCTTATTTTTCTTGCCCTGGCCCCATTCCCATTTGCTCTTTGTTTTCTTGGATAATTTCATTCCTATTTTGATTTTACATACACACATCTAGCTGTCCCCTTCCCCCACTAATATATAAAATCTAGGGCCTATAAATGTAAATGAGAGACTGGCTTAATTCAGTTGATGTGGTCACCTCCAAATGGATGACATAATGACATAACTTTATGTGTCATGGCTAAAGAAAATTCTACTGTGCATATACACTACATTACAAAAGTTCTAAAAGCTGATAAAGACTCCATCCGATGAAGAAAGAAAAAGAAAAACAACAACAAAAATCCAAAATTAGGTTAAGAAACCTAAGAAACAAAAGTAAGATCAGAAATAACAAAATCAAAGCGACAGTAAGGGTAAAGTTCAGTCACATCACCCCGTCATATATGTCCTCCCCGACAGGCCTATAGTCACATTGACTGGTGGAGAATTTATATCTGCCCCCATTTTCTTCATTCTCTTTCTCTGTCTGTCTCTGTCTCTCTGTCTCTCTCTGTCTGTCTCTGTCTCTCTCTCTCTCTGTCTCTGTCTCTGTCTCTGTCTCTCTCTCTCTCTCTTTCTCTCTCTCTTGGCGGGGAGAGGGAGTTCTCAACAGTGTCCATCAAAATTTCAAAATGGACAGTGACTTAGAAAGAAAAACGGCCATAACAAGAAGCCCGCTTCAGCCGGTTCTGAAGTTAAGCAGCCTGTGCGGCAGGGCCTTCCAGTGTACGGGTGTGGCACTTGGCGCAGTTGCCACCCACTGTTTTATAATGCTTTCTTTTTCTTTCTTAAAAAAAGTTACATTTGACTTACTTTGTATGAGTGGGTGGGTGGGTGCCCCACTCCGCAGCCTATGTTTAGAGGTCAGAGGACAACTTGCCGGAGCAGGTTCCAGCTCGTGGGCGCCAACTGTGTGCCAGAGGCTCAGGGAAGGGGAAAGGGCCCCGGCTACCCAGGCGACTTCCTTGGGGGAGCTCATTTCAGCTGGTGTCTGGGCACCTTATGCTCTGGGGCCTCTTCGCTCAAGCGCTTCTGCTTCACCTTGGGTCCATCTTCCTGTAGGACAGCAGTCCTCAACTTTCCGGATGCTGCAACCCTTTAATACAGTTCCTCATGCTGTGGTGACCTCCGACCATAAAATCATTTTTGATGCTACTTAATAAGTATAATTTTACTACTGTTATGAATCGTAATATAAATATCTGTGTTTTCCGATGGTCTTAAGTAACCCCATGTGAGAAGGTTGTTTGACCATGAGGGGCTCGCAAACCCCAGCTTAAGAACCGGTGCTCTTGGGGCAAATAAGTCGGGGTTGGTCCTGCTAGACCAAAGGCATCATGAGTCCTTTTTAAGGCATTGGCCGGGTGTGTGGTGGGTCAGGTGGGGTGGTGAGTGGAGAGAGCCCGTGGAGGTCAGAGAGGGACGTGTAGGAGTTGGGCTCCTTCCTTCCACTGTGGGATTAAGCTCAGGTTGTCTGGCTTGGCAATGAGCGCCTTTACCCACTGCTGAGATGGCTGTCTCACCAAGTCTGAGAATGGTCTTTTGTTTGTAAGCCTTCCTTATGTCTCTCTTATGTAGCCTAGACTGGCCTGGATCTAACTCCCTATCTAGTGTGCCGTGATCTCCAAGCCACCATCTTCTTGCCTTTGCCTCTAGAGCGTACCACCATGCTTGGCTTTTGAAAACGGTTTTGACTTTACAGCTTCCCTGAAGAGGTTTTGGGAATGGTGGCAGGCCCCAGGGCCAGACACTGAGAATGAGTATTTGCGATCTGTGTGTCTGCCTGGTCTTAGTCCCTGAAGAGGGCAGAAGGTGAGTCTGAGAACCCGTAACTGGGTTACTTACTTGAATGCTGTAGGGGAGCATCATGGGTAGGTCTATGGGGTGAGAGGAGGCAGTGTTCAGACCCCAGAATGAAGTCTGGCCTCCAGTTTGGTGCAGCAATAGGGATCCAATTCTGCAGGCCCGAGTACTTGTGAGCTTGCTTAGGTTAATCACTAGAGAGGTCTTAGCTTCAGGTATTACCAGATTTTCCCTGAGCATCGGGTAGGTTTCATTTGTCTCGTCTTTATCAATATTCAAACAGGGGCGAGGGTGTAGCTCAGTTGGTAGTGTTTGCCTAGCATGTACGAAGTCTTGGGTTCTATCCCCAGCAAGGTATACAGTGGAAGTGGCGGTACATGCTTAGAATCTCAGCACTTTGGGGATAGAGGAAGGAGGGTCAGCTTCCAGGTCACCCTCGGCTGGATGTCTGAGGCCGGCCTAGGAGATCAAGTCACAAACAACCCAAGCATCCCTACAAGGACACACAACCTAACACCCCTCCACTGCTCTTTGCTTTTCCTGCCTGCTAGCTTTCCTCTTGTCTTGCTTCTTGATGGAAAGTTCTCTGTCTATCCACATGCATGGTCTCTTACTTCCACCTGGTCTTGACTCAAATGTCTCTTGATGTGACCCTTGCTGATCAAATCCCATCCATTTTCGTCTACTTTCCTTGCTTGTTTTTCTCTGTAGCCATCCTCCCACCCCAGCCATTGTGATCTTGGTGACATGGGGTTTCTTGTCACTTGTGTTTACATCTGTATTCTCAGTGTCTGGCAGCAATAGGTGCTCAACGAACATGGGCTGAATGAAGATGGCAACCCATGGCTACTTCCTGTAGTATCACTGTGGCTGGGCTGCTGACTTGTTATTTTGGAAAAGCACAGGTCCCAGGTGTGAGGATGGGAGGAGCCTAGGGCTACAGATGCCTCCTCCCTGCCCAGTGAACCTTGTATTGTTTGGTAGCATGAACTACGCAGGTGCAGAGCCCAACGAATCTAATGGAAGAGTTGGGGAATAGAAGGACCCGGAGGGGACAGGAGCTCCACAAGAACAACAGAGCCAACAAATCTGGGTGGGTGGGGGGCGCTGGACAGACCGATGCACCAACCAAGGACCATGCATAGAGAGGACATAGACCCCTTGCTCAGATGTAGCTGATAGGCAGCTCTGTTTCGTTGTGGGCGGCCTAGTAAGGGGAGCAGAGGCCGTCTCTAAGGTGAACTCTGTTGCCTGATCTTCAATCACCTCCCCCTGGCAGGGCAACCTTGGCAGGCTACAGAGGAAGAGGATGCAGGCAGTCCTGATCAACTTTGATAGGCTGGGGCCAGTTGGTTAAGGGAGGAGGGCTCCCCCTTTTTGAGGACTAGGAGAGAATAAAGGGTCGAAAGAGGGAGGGAGGGTTGGATCAGGAGGAGATGAGGGAAGTGGCTATGATCGAGATATAAAGGGAATAAACTTTAAAAATTAATTTAAATTAAAAAAACATCTAAGATTCAAGGGTGTGGGTTCTTGTGTCTTAGTCAGCCACGGGCAGGCCTTTCGCTTTCGCAACTGTTGCAACAGGTTTAGGAGGGAAATGTTTTTCCTTTTGTTCGCCTTTAAATCCTAACACTGAGCTCCACAGCTTTTGTTTATGACACGTGGGGACTGTAGTTACACTGAAGTGGGGTAGGGGACTGTTTGTGTGGAGACTTCCTGCCCTGCACCTGAGGATGTGGGTCTGAGGCCAGCAGAGGCAGACTCCCCTGTTTAGTAGTGCTCTGGGCTGGGGCTTGGCACTAGGCAGAGGCAAGATAAGAACTGCAGATCTGAAGCCCCAAGGCTCCTCTTCCTGCCTGTGTGGCCTCAGGCTGTGCCTGGTAGAGCAGCACCCACGGCCTGAGGGAATCCTTGGCCCTGGGGATGTGCTCAAAGAGTGAGGCAGGTGTTCTGTTTGTCTAAACAGAGCTGCGCATGTTGAAGGAGCTTGAGCAATAAGGTTCCTTGTCTTTTCTCTGCCCACTTCCTCCTCCTCTTCTTCCTTGTCCTCTCTCCACTCCCAATCTCAGGGATCAGCGGTTGGCTTCAAACTCACTTAGAATCAGAGAATGACCCAGAACTTTTGGTCCCCTGGTCTCCGCCTCTCTGGCACTGGCATTACAGGTGTGTGCCACCCCACCCTGTTTAAAGCAGTGTGTGTGGGGGGCGGGGGGGTAGGGGCTTTGTGCACATCAGGCAAGCACTCTACCAACTGAGCTATATCCAGAGGCCCGCAGGAGCTCATGTAGCCTAGGCTGGTCAATCTTGAGATTGTCACTATGCTTGGCTATAAAGTTTATTTATTTAAATGTGACTTCTGAACTTTTATGCACATGGCAACTCTCTCTCTCTCTTTTTTTTTTTGAGACAGGGTTTCTCTGTGTAGCTCTGGCTGTCCTGAAACTCACTATGTAGACCAGGCTGGCCAAACTCTCTCTCTCTCTCTCTCTCTCTCTCTCTCTCTCTCTCTCTCACACACACACACACACACACACACACACACACACACGAATACAAAAGTGAATAAGACACAACTTTAGGGGACATGGATCAGCAGGTAAGAGCTCTTGCCTGTAACTCCAGGTTCAGAGGATCTGATACTTTTTTATGGGCTCTGTGTACATGTAATGTTCACTCACATGTACATTAAATTAAAAAATATGTATATATTCTAGGTACATAAAAGCAGAAAAGCTTGTGAACTGTGTAAATCTAAAGGAGAAGCTAGGGAATGATGTCACTCCAAGCCTTCACTGATGTTAATGTGACGCTTCTCAGACAGGTCTCCTGGGGTCAGGAAGAGTTGCTGAGTGGAGCCTATTAGCTCCAGGCTCAGCTAGAGCCCTTGAAAGACAGTACAATGAGTAAAGTACTTTTTTTTTCTTTTTCTTTTACGTTCAGAGACATGCTTTTTTGCTCAGGCAAACTCTGAAATTTTGGGCTGTAGTGACCCCCCCTCATTCCCCACCCCCTTTCCCCCCACTTTTCTTCCGGACATTCTGGGACTACAGATGTGTGACACTTTGGCTTGACTTAATAGGACATTAATTCAAAAAGATAAGACAATGAATTGCAAGCACAGTCTATTGCTTGGTAAGGCCTCGTGGTATGCTATTTAAAACCCATGTGATGGGCAGATGGCTCAGTGGGCAGAGGTGCTCTGTGCCAAGCCTGAGGTCCATCTCTGGAGCCCACATGGTGGAGTGAGAGATGTGACTCCGGAAAGTTGTCCTCTGACCTCCACATCTGCACCCTGACACGTTTCCTTACCCCCACATCATACACAATAAAGAAACAAAGGGCAAATGCATAAGCAGAATGTAGTAGAAACTGGGGCGGAAGTTTCCCCCCTGAGGAGAGCCATTGTTATTGAGTTCCCTGTCCTCTCTGCTATTCTCTGAGTGGGAATAGGATGCCACCTAGCTGGTTTGGCCTGGGTCCCGAGTGGCTTCACGAGGTCTCCGCGCAGCAGGTCTCACGCCCTCACTCTGCTCTGACCCTCCAGCCACCCTCAAACCACCTGTTTGTTTCCCTCACAAGGCCCTTCTTTTCCTTTTTAAAGAAGACTTATTTTTACTTACTATGTATACAATGTTCTGTCTGCATGTGTGTCTGAACACCAGAAGTGGGCACCAGATCTCATTATAGATGGTAATGAGTCACCATGTGTTTTCTGGGAATTGAACTCAGGATCCTCTGGAGGAGCAGGCAGGTCTCTTAACCACTGAACTATCTCTCCAGCCACAAAGCCCTTTCTTCAGCTGGCTTCTATGCTTCTGATTTCCCAACAACCCCATGCCACCATTTCTCATTGTCCTTGTCTGACTCCTCTTCAGTCCTCTGGAATCTCACCGTCAGATGGCTCCTGGGACCAGGGCTAGATCTCTTCCCTCCCGTTGGCATTCAGTCCCTTGGACAGCTCAGTCTATGGCTTTAAATAGCATCTAAATAGTAGCCATGTTGTTTTTACCTCTGGCACTGGCCTCTCCCAAACTCTAAACCTTCTTTTCTTTTTAATGTTTATTGAGACTGGGTTTCTCTTTGTAGCCCTGGCTGTTGTGGAACTAGCTCTTTAGACCAGGCTGGCTTCAAACGCAGAGATCCAAGTGCTGGAATTAAAGGCTTGTACCACCACACCCACCTGGCTCAGACAGATTGTTTTAAAAAAAGATTTATTTTTGTTACTGCTCTGTGTGTGAGTGTGTGTGTGTGTGTGTGTGTGTGTGTAGGTGTCTGTGGAGGCCATAGGAGGGTATTAGACCCTTGGGATTGTAGTTACAGGTGGTTGTGCGCGACCCCACAGATGTACTAGGAACTGAACTCGGGTCTTTCGGAGGAGGAGCAAGTTCTCCTAAACCATCGTTCTAGCTCCACAGACTACAGGCTCTTGTAGCACCTGTGACCGGACCTCGCCGCTGGGTCATCTTCCGCACATCTCGGCTGCACAGGCCAACACCAGATTCCCAACCTTCTTCACTCCTGTTTCACCCTTCTGCCTCTGTGGAAAGCAAGCTCATCTGTTTACCGTCATATCCCATTTTCATCTTCCGGAATGTCTCTGGCCACACGTCCTCAGTCTTGTGACTTTGCCTCTGCTCTGTTAATCAGATTCCCCTAACTGGCCTTCTTGTCTCTACCTTTGTTCCTTAGAAATCTGTTCTCCACAGCTGCCAGAGGATTCTTTTTATTTATTTATTTAAACAAATATTTTTATTTTATTGTTTATTTAGTGTCTTTGGGCATCCCATGGCATAAGAGTGGAGGTCAGAGGACCACTTGTATGAGCTCGTTCTGGAGGTAGAACTCAGACCGAGAGTCGCCACAGCAGGTGCCTTTACCCACTACGCCATCTCACGGGCCCTACAGTGTCTTTTTAAACATACTCAAGATAGCTCATGCCACCCCTCGATAGTCTGGCTCTGACTCTACCACCTTAAAAGCCTGAGCCCAGCTCCTACTCTACCTTCTGCACTCCCCCCCATCTCCCTGCGGCCCCACCCCAAACTTTCTTTTCCTCTGACAGGCTGGCCTCTTTGCTGTTGATCCAGCACGTCAAGGCCATCCTTCCTCAGGGACTTTGCTCTTCCCACCTCCTGACCCGGATGAAGGAATGCTCACCGCCTTCTAGACATGTGCTGTTTTTCCTGGTCCTTCCACTTAAAGTCCAAGTTCAGCTTTCAGCTCTCATACCAGGTGGCTCACAGCTGCCTGGAACTCCAGGCCCAAGGGATCTGACGCCATCTTCAGGCACCTGAAAACACACACACACACACACACACACACACGATTAAGAGTGAAAAATAAGTCTTTGGAAAAGAGTAAGAGGGTGTGGGTCGAACTGTAGTTTAAATGATTTAGAACCTCAAGGTTGTAGGCTGAAGCCATGTGGGATGGGTTTCTTTTGCTTTTTTGGTTGGTTTTTGTTTTGTTTTTGAGACAGGGTTTCCCTCTGTAGCCTTGTCTTGGATTCATTTAGTAGACCAGGCTGGCCTCGAACTCACAGCTATCCTCCTGCCTCTGCCTCCCTGATTAAAGGTATGCTCCACCCCGCCCGGCTCCTTGGAATTTGTGAAGCTTAAGAAATTGAGTCTGTGCACAGATGGGAAGATTTTTGTGAAATTAGATGTCAGTGCAACAGTTGTTTTGAAGCTCCAGGCCCCTGTCTGCTCGCGGCTGACCCGAGCGCCAGTTGCTGAGTGACTGTCTTTCACAGATATAGAGGGTGGGCTGGTCTGCCGCTGGCTGCCTCTCACACTCAACTCCATCAAGTGCGGATGCCCCATCCTGCTTCCTTTCCTCAGCACTGCCTTACTCTATCACTGCCTCACCGGGATGTTTCCGAGGGCGCTGGAGATCTGAACTCAGGCCTTCATGTTTGTATAGCAGGCACTTTGTTGACTGAGCCCTCTCCCTGGACCATGTCTGGAGACCCTGCCTCACACTTTTGAACTTGGGAGTGCTGCCATTGAGCATATCGTAGAGCACAGACTGTTTATCACTAACCGAGGATTTTGTGTTTCTAGGCTTACATGTTGGCTAAAGTTTATTTGTAACCTGCAAATCCGTATTCCTAGTGCTCCAGTGGCCATCTACAGATGTGTGCAAAACTGAGAAGTTTAGCCAGGGATGGTGGTGCATGCCTTTAGTCCTAGCGCTCAGGAGGCAGAGGCAGGTGGTTCTCTGTGAGTTCGAGGCCAGCCTAGTCTACAAATTGAGTTCTGGGATAGCCAGGACAACACACAGAGAAATCCTGCCTAGAAAACAAAAACAAATAAACAAACAAACAAAAAAGAAAAAGAGAAAAGAAGAAAAACCCTGAAGATTTTGACTTTCCAATGTGTGTGTTCTCCATTTCGACTGACCATGTTCTGGCCCTGCCTTTTCTTCTGCACACACTTGGTCCTCCACTGTCCTTCCTATGGCAAGTTAATTGTGTTGTAGATTTTTTTTAAATCAACTTGATATAAACTAGTAGCTTCTGGGAGCAGGGGAACTCAGTCAAGAAAATGCTTCCCTTACATTGGCTTGTAGATAAGTCTGTGGGGCATTTTCTGGACTAATAATTGATGGGTGAGGGCCCAGCCCACTGTGAGTGGTGCTGTCCCTGGGTACAGTGTCCTGAATTGTATTTAAAAAACAAAAAAACTGTATAACCTGCTTAAACACTGTAGCCATTTTGTTGAGACCTACTTTAGTTCTTAGCATGACTATGTCTCCTCTGTTAACACCTGCAGTCTCCTTTAGCATATCAGAAGCTTAGCCTAACAGAAGCCATTTTACCTCCCAGTGCCCATCTTGAGTATGAGGTAAAATTAAGTTCAAGTTCCCAGACTCTATGAGCCTGAGAACAGGGATACAATTCAATAGTTCAATGCTTGTTGCTTAGAATAAAACAATAGATGATAAATGAATGTTCTGCCTGAATTAAAGATAAATGTATGTTCTTTTAGAGGTAAAGAACTTTGTCTAGCTATTTAGAGACAACACAATACACTTGGAACAGAGCCAATTATGTCTAGCTAGTCAAAATGATGTAATGCTGCCCCCCTCACTTCCTACACCTCGTTACCTGCTTACAGTTTTGTTTTTTTTTTTTTTTTGTATAAAAAAACCTACCTTAGAAACAGACAGGTGTCATTAGTCTGTCTCCCGAATCCTGACCAGTCAGTTTTTATTCAGTGTTCAATAAACTTCCATCAATCCGAGTCTGGTGTCTGAGTGGTCAATGTGCAGCTATTCCTGAACCCATAACAAAAACAAAAACAAAAAATTTAAGCTGAGCAAGCCACAGGGAAGTGATCTAGTAAGCCACATTCTTCCATGGTCTCTGGTTAGTTAGCTTCTGCCTCCACGTTCCTGCCTTCAGTTCCTGTCCCGATTTCCCTTCATGATAGACTTGAAACTGTAAGCTGAAACAAACCCTTTCCTCCCCAGGCTGGTTGATGCTTTATTACAGCAACTGGAAAAGTAACTAGATATTAATGTTTGTCTGTCTGTCTGTCTGTGTGTAAGAGAAAGGTCTCCTGTAGCCCGGGCTGGTCTTAAACTTGCTGTGTAGCCAAAGATGACCTTTAACTTCACCTGCCTTAACCTCCAGACGCCGGGATCACAAGCGTGCTCCACAGGCCTGGTTTGTGCTGGAGATCAGGGATTCGTACACGCCAGGCAGGCAACGCCCCAGCTGAGCTGTGTCCCAGCCTCCTGTGGCCTGCTGACATACCACTTGTGTTTTGCCTTTTTTGGGTAGGAGAGTTTACTTTGTAAAATGCCTCCAAGTGTGGTCTAGGAAAGCTGGCTGGTGCCCTAAGAAGAAGGGTGTTAGGTGCCTACCGAGAAAATAGCAGCAGTGAGCTTTGCCAGTATATTCTGAACAGCAGAAGCACACATAGAATAAAGAATGTGCTTTGATTGGTTGTTGATGCAGAATGGCAAGAATGGAGACTGACAGGAACCCAACCCCGTAATTCCCCCGGTTCAGAATTTACTAATTCAATGCTTGCACCAACTCATGCAACATGCCATAAATAATGAGAACTTACTGTACACTGACACACAAGCATCTTACAGAGAAGGCTCTAAAAATGCCTTTTGTAAGGGTGGGTACTTCTGTTCCTTCTTTTTATCCTGAATTTTTACTTTTCTGAATTGTGGTTAGCCCCTCTTGTATGTCCGACTTTTACACTTGAACTCTGAGTGCAGTCCTGGGTACTTCTTTAAGTCGCACCTGTACTGGCTGGTTTTGTGTATCAACTTGACCCAAGCTAGAGTCATCAGAGAAGGGGCCTCAGTTGAGGAAATGCCTTCATGTGCTCCAGCTGTAAGGCATGGTCCCATTTAGAGGTCAGCACGGGAGGGCCCATCATTGTGGGTGGTGCCATGCCTGGGCTAGTGGTCCTGGGTTCCATAAGTAAGCAGGCTGGGCAAGCCATGGGAAGCCAGTGAGCAGCATCCCTCGACGGCCTCTGCATCAGCTCCTGCCTCCAGTCTCCTGCCCTGTTAGAGTTCCTGTCCTGATTTCCTTTAGTGATAACAGCAATGTGACTGAATAAACTCTTTTCTCCCAGCTTGCTTTTTGGTCATGGTGTTTCATCTTAGCAAATGAAACCCTGACTAAGACAGTACCTTTTTATAAATGGATGCTTAATGTCTGCGGAGAGATCACCAAGGTAAAGAGCAAAATGGCCTGGTCTTACATGGGTATATACACTGGTCAGCCTCTGAGACTGCTGGGGGAGTCTAGCTGGCTGCTGTTGAACCAGGAGGCTTTGTACAGGAGAAATGCAGCAGACACTGTGTCCTGCAGGGACAGGAGCAAGCTGTGAGGTTAGCGCTCACTGGGATCATGGTTCTGACCCCAGGAGTACTGGAAGCATTAATGAGCTAGCTTTGTGCTACCGGCTAGATATCCTGATTGGTCTGCGGCAGGACCCCTGTGCTGGCTTCAAAGCTTTGCAGGTGAGTCCCAGGTGAGAGGTGAGAGCCTCTGCCCTTGGAAACTCTGATGACACAGGTGACCTAACTCTCCTCTTGGCAGCGTAGCTCAGACAGGGAGACAGACACATGCAAAGGCACAGCTTCCAATTACAGTCTAAATGGGGGACTCAGTCAAAGTTCTATACCCTTGGGCTAACGCAATGGCTCAGCAAGTGCCAGTCACCAACCCTGATGACCTGAGTTCAATCCCCAGGACCCCCATGGTAGAAGGAGAAAAGCAAACAAGGATCTGCACAGAGCCCCTTGCCACACTTGCCTGGGTACCTTCAAGGTGCATCCTGAACTTGACATTCTATAGGGGCCTTTGAGGTGGCAGGAGATATTCTTAGAAAGTACATCTGGCAGCCAAGGCTTCACAGAGAAAAACCAAAAGAAGAAAGAAAAAAGAAATAGAAAGTACAGCTTGAAGATTCCCTCCCTGGAGCAACATCTGATGGCTGTGAGGGCTGAGGTGGTATGGAGGGTAGCACACGGTGCTGCTCGCCTGGGATACTTCCCTGGAATTACCAAAGATGGCACCCCAAACCTCTGTGTATGAGGCATAGTTGATGCCAAAGAAGCAAAATGGTAGGCCTTGCCTGAGGACCCACAATAAAGAATTCAACTCATTTTGCTCAAAATAAAACAGACAATCTTAGGGATGATGTGGGAGAGTAGGGTGGGACAGGGACCTTAGAAGAAAATGAAACTGAAAGACACAAACTGCATTCCAGGATAAAAATGCTCAAAGGAGGATCTAGACTTCTGAGTCTAGGGAGAGCTGTAGAGGGAAGTGAGGTTGAGAACACTGTACAGCCCAGAGATCTGCAGACAGAAGAGTCTGGCCAGCACACCGATGAGGAGTGACCCCCTAGGAGGGGCTGGAAGGCTTCTGCAGGGAGAAGGGGAAGCATTAGAGAGAGGAGGAAGGAGATGTTGTCATCAGCTTAACTGTGAACTTGACCCAGTCAAGAGTAAGGCTAATTCAGTCAGTCTAAGAGGAAAGAAAGGCTCACCCAAAGAATTGTCTAGACCAGGCCTTATAGACCTGTCGATGGGGGATTGTCTTGGCTTTATTAATTGATGGAGGGGGCCTCTGCCCACTGTGGGCAGCACCACCCTAGGCAGGTAGTCCTGTGCTAAATAAGTATGTGAGCAGCCAGAGAGTAATCCAGTGAGCAGCGTTCCTCCGAAGTTTTTTTTTCAGATTCCTGTTTTCAGATTCTTGCCCTGAGTTTTCCCCTGGATTCCTTTAATAGAGGACTGTGACATGGAAATGTAAGATGAAATAAGCCATTTTTCTCCACCAAAAATGCTTCTGGCCAGAGTAACAGGAATGGGGGGGGGGGAGGACAGCGGAGTTTTTGATTTTATTTTACCATAAAGGATCTGTCCCTAATCTCTTGGTTAAAGGTGCCTGACAGGAACAGGAACCATTAGAAAAACCAGGGAGATGAGGGGTGCTGTGGTCGCAACATTCACTTCTGAAATGCAGAAGTTGCATCGTGGGACTTTTAAGAGGGGACCAGGCCATGGATATCTTTAGGAGTGGGGTTAAGGGCAGTGAGCTCACCCAGGGCTAGGGATGCAGTTCTGGTGGAGTGCTTGCTTAGCATAGGTGAAGCCTTGGGCTCCATCCCTAGTGCCTCACAAATCGGTATAGGCTCATGCCTATAATCCCAGCATTGGAGAAGCAGAAGTGGTGGATCCTAAAGCCTACACGGCAAGGTTGAGGTCAGCCTGAGCTAAGTGAGACTATCTTTAAAATAAAAGAGGCAGGGGAAGGCGCTCACACAGAACAGGGTTCCAGAGCTCTCCTGCTACCGAAGATATAGCAAGACCCCAAAACTCACTTATTTCGAACTCTCATTTATGTTTGGATTAACCAGTTTATTTAAACCTCTGTGGATGCACACTAGCCTAAGACAAGGGCCTTCTCCACAGGAGAGAAGACTAAAAACTGCTAGCACTCCTCCCTGGCTCCTGGGAAAGATTGCTGCGGGCTGTAGAGAGTCCTTTGGTGCTTTCAGACTGCAAATTTGTTGTCTCCAGAGAGTTGAAAATGTCTTGCTAAAGACTTCAGCCAGTTTTATGGATGATCCAAATTGTACTTTTCAGCAAAGGAGAGAACGGTCCAGTAAATGAAGCTTCCTGTTTGCAGGGATCGGGGAAGCAGGCAGAAAAGTAGTGGAGATCTGGGAAGAGTTGGCAAGAAAGAACCAGAGGAGCTCCAACATTGTCAGGAGCTTGGGAGAGCCTGGCTAGCCCAAATTTCAGCCGATGCCAGAATTTCCAATTCCCTGCCAGGCTCCAATGCCAGGGAAAATTCCTGAACAAAATTCCTTTCATCCGACTGTACCCACCAACGTTCCAGTGTGATGTGGGTTTCAAGTGTGTTCAGGCAGCTTGGCACACTGTGACACATTGAGTTGATGAAGTTCTGAGACGGGGAGGTGGCTCAGTAGGTAAAGTGCCTACTGTGCAAGTCTGAGGAGCTGAGTTCGGATCACCAGCACCCACTCAAAAGCTGAGTGTAGTGGTGCACGTCTGTAACATCAGCTCTGGTGCTGGCGGAGCCTCGCTGAAACAGTGGTCCCTAGGGCCTCAAGAAATAAGATTTGGTGGTTAACCTCTGACTCATGCAAACATACATCTACAAACATGCATGTGCACCACACATAAAGAACGAAGGAAAAAGAAAAAAATTCTAATTAACAAAATCAATGAAGCTGGAGAGATGGTTCAGTGCTTAAAAATGGTTGCTGCACTTGCACAGGACCTAAGTTCAGTTCCCAGCACCTACTGCAGATGGCTAACAACTGCCTGCAAGTACTGCTCCATGGAAATAAGATTCCTCCTTCTGACACTGACACACACACACACACACACACACACACACACACACACACACCTTTAAAAATAAAATAAAAAAGCAACAAAAAATAAGCCCTGTTAATTTTGTTGCATTCCCATCCCCCTTTTATATTAGCATCCTATAGGTCTTAATGAATCCATCTGATAGGTAGAAAACACACATGTGTATCTGTAGGCTCCTGTCTAGTTCATTATGTAATCTGAGCCCATTGGATATGGTTCTGCGTGTCTCCAGGTTTCTGTCTGCCCTACCTCACGTGCCAGCTCTAGGCATCCTTAAATCATGGTCATGGACGACATGCATGATAAATCTGCCCCTCTTTGGGAAGTTCCTGAGCTACGGTCTAATAGAGGGGCTGGTTTGTGCAGGATTGTCCTCCTTTTCCTAGACTCCAACCAAGGATTCTTATTCTCAATTTTGGTAGCAGTGTCCTTTCCACAACAAATACAGAGGTGAGGCTGTACTGCCTCACCACTGCCAGCCATGAACAAAAGAGAGTAGCATATAGAAGGTAGCTTAGTGGTAGGGCATTTAGCTGGCATATTCAAGGCCCTGGGTTCAACCCCCAGCATTGGAAAAAAGAAAAGAGAGAGAGGAAGAAGAAGAAGAGGAAGAGGAAGAGGAAGAGGAAGAAGAAGAAGAAGAAGAAGAAGAAGAAGAAGAAGAAGAAGAAGAAGAAGAAGAAGAAGAAGAAGAAGAAAAGGCTGTCTTGCCTGTGTACTCAGCAGGGACCTAGGATTCCCATCTCTGTAGGTTATCTTTACCTTGAACCAGACCCTCCTGCAGCAGAAAACCCTGGGCATGGGAGGCATTGAGACCCCCTTCACGCCAGAGGACCTTATCAAACCCTGTAACCATGGGGAGTGGGGCTCAGCTTTGTCCTCTTTAGCCAGGACAGCTCCCAGGTGAGAGGTTGAAGAACATATTGTGCATGGACACTGCGTGCCCTGGGTACAAAGGCTTGCAGTCACACAGAGCGCTAAATATAAAAAGGCGGGTTTAGATGTCACCACATAATGAGGTATCTTCTCGAACATTCCGAGAACAGGCAGGCATCAGTGACGGTCACTGCAGGAGCTCCAGTAAAGGCACAAGCGTCCAGGGGACATGGCGCAGAGCACGTGCCAGCTGTCAGGGAGGAGAAGGGACCAAGGCTGACTGAGCAGACTCTTTTGAGAATGTGCATATGACAGCTCTGCTTTTGAGGCGTGGGCGTTGTCTCCCATGTGTGTCCCTTTGCACAAGGATACAGTGGAGATACGGGATCCAGCAGGTGTGATTGACACTGTCTTGATACATGTTAGAGCTAGGAAAATGTGTGTGAATATCAGAGGAAAAGAAGGAATGACTGAGGGCAAGGCTGAATTTTGCATCATCCCGGAAGGTGAAATGCTACTGACAGAAGGGAGGGCAAAAAGACAGAGAGACTTTCACAAGTCTAACTCAGGGCTTCTTAAATCTTTCTCCACACGTGGTTCCTTTTGCCCAGTAAGTTCTTATATGACCACAGGTGTGTGGGTATATGCAATAGGTATGCAAATCAAACATTCGATGGCAATAAATCACAAAGAAAATTTATTTTAGAATAATTCTTTCACGACTGGAGAGGTGGTTTGGAGGTTAAGAGCATTTGCTCTTTCAGATGACTCTGGCTTGGTTCTTAGCCCCTCACTGGGTGGTTCACAGCAGCCTGTAACTCCAGCTCCAGGGGCTTAACACCCTTTTCTGAAGTCTCCATGAGCAACTGCACAACACACACACACACACACAGAGGAATGAAAACAAATTCTAAGTTCTTTTGTATATGTGTATTTTATAATTCATTAAAGATGAAAGCAAATCTGAGCACTAGTGAGATAAATACACTTATTTTTACCTGAAGGATTAACTCTTGGCTGAATTTCTTTTTAAGTTTATTTAAAAAAGTTTATTATGTGTGTGTGTGCATGTTTGTGTGTGTGTGCATGAGCACATAGGCGTGTGCGCATGCCTCACATCTCAGATTCAGAGTGGGGTCTTTTCTCTTTATTTGCCATGTAAGAAATTTTGTTCTTCACCCCCTTTGCCTGGTTGGGGTTTTGTCCTTCTCGGCTTTCCTTTCTTCTGTCTTCCCCTTTCCTCTCCCCACAGAGTCGTTAGTAACTGCTTTGCCAAGTTTTGCTACCCTGTAGTTGAGAGCCTTGGCCAGCCTCTGCTCTGCAGACGGTTCAAAAGTCCTGGCGAGCACCTGTTAGTGAGGGAGAGCCCCCTGCAGGCGATGGGATCCACAGCCGCTCTGGGACACTGGCCTCTAGTGGTTGGAATTCTTCTAGCGGCCTGGAGTTAACATCCTCAACAAAAGCTCTCTTTTTGGAAGGAACTTTAGTGTAGCAGAAGGTGGGCAGAAGTCCTGCTCGTAGATTCGTTTTCACCGTCAGAGATGTTTAGGGGTCTGTAAGATGGTTCACTGTGAACCCTTTTGTGAACTTGGTTCCAACCTTGATGGTCTGAGTTCAGTCCTGAGACCCACGAGGTAGAAGAATCAACTCTATCACACTGTACTCAGACCTTCACACACACAGCACGACATGCCCTTGCCTCCATCCCATAAAGAAAGGCAATGAAAACTTAAAAAAAGGATGTCTGGGGGACCGCAGTCACCTTTAGAGAAAAACTAGAAACAGGCTTGAGTTTCCCATCAGCTGTGAAAGTGTCTGTTCATAGCTGTGTGCATGCCATGTATGCTGAGGACCTGGAGAGCCATTGGCCTGACTTCATGGAGTGTGCTGGCTAGTGGGGAAGCCAGATTTGGAGCTGGCAATTTTTAATGGGAAGCACAGGTATTGTGGTGTGTGTGTGTACGCTTGCATGTTTGTGTGTAAGCATGTTTGTATGTTTTGGAGGTTACTGGTTATGGTCTGTGTTTAGGAGGAGCCCCCTCAAAGAAACATTCTTCTGGCTGATATCAAGCAGAAACCAGACTGTGTGGCACCCTATGAGCAGATCTGCAGAGAACCAGAGTTGTGTAAGTGCTTTGCAAACATCAGGGGTATAGGGGACCGAGTGAGAGTCTTTCCTGGAGGGAGAGATCATATTAGTGATAGCAAGATGAAACAATTCCAGGTGGAGCCTTAGAAGAAAACAATTCAGGGGCATGAGATGGTCCAGAGGCATAGAAAAGAAGGGAGGGATAGAATTTCATGCTCACGGCAAGAGGAAGTTATCGAAAGGACTGTCGTGCGTGACTTGCAGTTTTAAAGATTTACTTATTTGTGATTGCACCTGGCTGCATGTACACACACCACGTGTGTTCAGGTGGTTATGGAGGCTAGGAGATGGCACTGTCTCTCCATGGAACTGGAGTTTATAAAAGGTTGTAAGCTGCCAACGTAGGTGCTGGGAATTGAACCTAGGTCCTCTATAGTAGCAGCAGGTGCTTTTGATTACTGAGCTCAGCTCCACATTTCATTTTTGAATGCATGAAAGCTAGCAGCCTGGAGGTATGTAGGTAGAAGGCCTAGCAGCTGTCTGAGTCCCACGGTGGTTCTTTAACCTTCCCCCACTGATGGAATGTTAAGTTGCTCTGTGTAGTATTTTCAACTTGGGTCACTTCCTTTCAAGTTGGCCATGGGTTTAGGTGTTTTAGTCCTCAGCTGAGCTGAAGGGACCAGGTGCGTCTGAGGTCATGGGCCCTTCACCTTGTCCTGCCCTGGCTCGTCCTGCCTGCATGGTATGCACACAGGCCCCATGCTAGGGTAGGTGAGAGGTGCAGAGATCCAGGGAGGGATCCTCATGTCCTAGCAGTGCTTAGTGGTGGTTGGAGAGCTAGATCAGTGCCCAAGAGTACCAGAGGCAAACTCTAAGTTGGGCCTTCCCTTCCCAAGGCTCTTAGCACTCACTAAACTACAGGACAAGTCGGCTGTCCTCCTAATGTTCTGTTGTGTAGTTTCTGGTGGAAATGGCTCAAACCACCAAATTAGTGTACAGATACACATTTCTGTCTGTAAAGAGAGGAGATAGAAAGCCACGTGTGGACACTGGGGCAGGAGGTGTCTTGGAAGCTGCAGCAGTTTCCACTGTGCCTGGAATCTCTGTCTTTCTCTCTACTTCCTAGTGCCAGTCATGACAAGTCCATCCCTCTGCCCCCAACTGCAGCTTCTAGACATAAATTCTCACCACAGCCAGACGGTGACCATCGAGCCTTGCCTGTTCCCCTGGACTCCTGTGTTCTGGGTGCTAATGCTGGCTTTCAAAACAGAGACACTTGTCTTCCAATAGCTAGAGGATTCGGGTCAAGACTTTTGATCTCTTGGACATTAAAAGTGGCCAGTCCTATAATTCACAGACTGGACAACTTGATAGACCCAATTGAGAAGGAGAACTTTTGTTTTCTTTCAGATAGGGTTTTGCCATGTAGCCCAGGCTGGTCTTGAACTTGGAATCCTCCTGCCTCAGCCCCATGGGTATAGGAATTGTGAGTGTGCACCACTGTGTCTGGCAGGATAAACATCTGCTGAAGAAAAACATACATTGGGAATGCTTCTCTTTTCAGGGGCAGATGGGCCAGCTACACAGCAGTGTTTGGGGGGAGGCTACAGTTGTAGGAGTGTAAGGAGATAATTATAAAGGAGTTTCCTAAAAGCAGATGTCTTTCGTGCAGATGCTCCTCTATGACGTACGTGAGTCGGCAGCTGTGTGGCTCCCACCCTCAGCACAGCTCCAGGGCCCCGCACGCCTGTGTGCAGCCGGGTCTGGAGGCAGGGCCATCAGTGGGCTGTGCAGGTCTCTATGCAGGGCCTGGTGTGTAGGGTGCACTTCATGCTCCACGGGCAGACACCCTCAGCATTTGTAGCATATTAAGTATCTCATTAGAGACTGGGGGGTGGGCAGGAAGTGGTTTTTACACTACACACTCCTTGTGTGTTATTTAGTACGTATGCATTTACTGGGCCACTCAGGGGGAATCCGAGTGTAAGGAGAAGAAGAACTAATGGCCTTTTTGTGCCTGCAACAGCAACTTTGAGCCCCACCCAGCTGTCTTTCCCCTAACCAGATCAGCATCTCTTACCTGTTTTTAGTCCCCTTTCTGTCCTCTTGGGCCTTGTAGCTCACAGAACCTCAGGGTTGTTGTCCAGAATCGGATGGGACCAAGAAGTGGTACTATTTATTCATCACCTGGCTTTTCACCTCCTGCTTTCTTCCTTCCTTGATGTGTGTGTGTGTGTGTGCGCGCTCGTGCTCACATGTGTGTGCTTGTATGTGTAAGCACATGTGTTGTACGTGTGTTTGGAGGTGTGTGTGGAGATCAGAGGTTGACCTTGGGTTTCTTCTGTCACTCTGTATCTTACCTTTTGGGACAGGGTCTTTCAGTGACCCTGCAGCTCATCCATTGCTGGGCTGGCTGACCAGTGAATGTGAGGGACCCTTTTGTTTCTGTGCCCTCTCTGCCAGCAGTGTGGTTAGAGAATAGCCAAGCCCAGCTTTTATGTGGCTATTAGAGAGCCAAAGTGCGATCCTCATGTTTGCACTGCAAGCATCATCCCTCTGGAGACTTCTTTGTGGGCTCCTTCCCCGTGCGTCCCTGGGCTCAGGCATACCCAAATGGAATGTGGCCAGTTATGACACTGGTTCAGCCTAAAGTGGAAGAAGGAAATTCTTCTGTGCATATGCAGGAGCCAATTGTGCTGCCCTGAACACCCAGGCTCCTCTGTGTGTGTATGTGTGTGTGTATGTCATGTATGTGTGGCTGCCCTTAGAAGCCAGAAGATAATCATTGGATCCCCTACAGCTGAAGTTACAGGCAGTTGTAAGTTGCTCAGTGTGGTGCTGGGAACCCAACTTGGGTTCTCTGCAAGAGCAGCTTAGCAGCTGAGCCTTTTCTCCAGCCCCTCCTCCAAGGACTCTGATCCAGCCCTAAAGAGTGGGGAACTGGTGTCATGAGCAAGGTCTCTCTGGCACGTTCAGTCTGGCCTGGGTGCTGCATGTGGTTGAGGACAGCTATGCATTTCCCAATACAAAATCATAAACTTACTTGAGACCTTGTCATGGGCAGAGGGGGTGGCTCAATGGGTAGAGTGCTTGCCACAGAAGCTGGTAGCCTGGGCTGGAGTCTCAACCCATGTAAAAACCACACACAGCGGCATGTCTGAAATCCCTGTCTACACTTTCTAGGATGTGGGAGGCAGAGACAGGAGGATTGCCAGAAGCTCACGGCACATGCAGCATTGAAGAAGAGAGACCCTGTCTCAAAGTAGATGATGAGGATTACCCTCTGATCTTCACACGTGCACTGTGGTGGCATGCATAAGCCCACATTCACACATACTCACATACATGAATACACACACACAGGATTTTTTTTTCACAGTTTTTTGGTAATTCAGTTGCACATACTATTCTCAAGGATGAACTTTATGGGAAACAATATCATCCTACAATATCAAAAGGGCTGACACACTTGATGGTTGTTGCTGTTGTTGGATCAGCCTTCTCCATGTTGGATTTTTGAGAACCTTAATTAGGTCTAGCAACAGAAGTATCCAGGGCCATGCGGCTAACATGGAGGGTGGGCCTCTCATACAAGGAAGGGAGCCTGTAGAAACGAGGGGCTGACTGCTGGTTCTCTCAGCAACATACTGAAAAGAAGCGGCCTGGAAAAGTGGCCTGAAAAGAAGCTTTCACAGGGAATGGGGGAGTGAGTTTAAGAGGGGTCTGTGTGCGAATCTGTCTCCTCCACGTCACAGCTGCCATTTACAACAGAAATAACTCAAAGCTATTTTATTTTAAGTCATGGGAGAAATAACAGCCGCAGTTGATACCCTTAAGCCAAATCAGAAGCTATTTTCTCCTCATCAGGGGAGCGCTCCAGACCAGCTTGGCTTCTGTTCATTCGCTCAGCTGGCAGAGCAGTGCTGATCCTTTAGAGATCCAGTAATCATTGGGCCTCCTGGAGGGTAACAGGACAGTCACCACGAAGTTGGTTGAATGGCCTAATAAAAGATACAAAAAGGGTAGGGGTTGGGTGGGGTTGGGGTGGGCATGGGGGTTGGGTGGGGGTTGGGTGGGGGTGGAGAGAAGAGCTGTTATTTAAACAGTAACCCCTGGATTCACAGAGATAGATACTGAGAGTCAAGAGGCTCTAGCTCCAGACCTGACTGAACCTGAAGATGTTGGGCACAGTCCTCTGAAGGTTCTAGTTTTGTGCTGAACAAAAGGGGATTTTAGGATACATGGTGCTTTAGGGCCTGTCTGGCTTAGACCTTATACCCTGATGAGTATGTTTCAGGTTCTCTGTAGTCAGAATCTAGGAACAGTGGACTGGGACTAACGCCTGACATTTCAATGGGACTTAGGGGTATCTAATGGTACCTCTATTCATGTAGTCATCTATCAATTTGTCTATCTATTGAATTATATATCTAGTGAATGGCTAAGCAAGCACTGAAGACAGAATACCTGGCACTATGCTTATTCATTTCAGGAGCCCAAGACTTCCAGTGTAGGATGGAATGAAGGATGGATGGATGGGTGGATGGATGGATGGGTGGGTAGATGGAGAGACTAGCCTTGGCCTGAGGCCACTGTCTCAGTTTAATTGGTTCTCTGTTGGCCAGAAATGTATTTAGGGCTGAGGTCAGAGGTCTGTGCTTCTGACCAAACGGGACGGTCACGGCACAGACGCTGCCCAGTGGACTGTGGTTATAGAAAGTAAAGGCTGCTACTGCAGGGGGAAGTAGGATGACTAGAAGGTTCAGGGCAGTTGAATGTGTGTAAGGAAGAGACGGAGGAGGGCTGGAGAATGGCTCACTGGCTAAGCACTTATAGTCGAGTTTAGTTCCCACACCAGTCAGGCAGCTTACAGCCTCCTGTAACTCCAGCTCCAGGGGATCTGATGCCCTCTTCCAGCCCCTGTGGGCATACATTCCGGTACATTCCAGTCTCCACCTCCGCCAACACAAATCTACATTATTCAGAATAAGTCACAGGCTGGGTGTGGCATTTCATGCCTGTTCCCAGCACTGGGAAGGCAGAGACAGGTGGGCCTCCATGATTTGGAAGCCAGCCTGGTCTACACAGCAAGTACCAAGCTGCTAGGGCATAGTGAGACCCTGTCTCAAAACAAATGAATGAATGAATGAATGAGAGGTAAAATATTCAGAAATAAAGGCTGTATTCCCCAGAGCATCAGGGTGCCTGACAGAAGGGATTAAAAGGGTGTTAGAACGGTAGATCCTGCTCACAAAAGCCACTGTTGGCAGGCAGGGCCAGGGCCTGCACTGGAGCTTAGCTGAATTTGCTCTGAGGTAGCTGGGGAGCCTGCAGTGAGAGTTTTATGTTATATGGATGTTTTGTTTTAATCCCAGGTGTGGGGTATGGCGCTGCTGCAGTTTGTCCGAAGCCGTTGACTGTGTTTGTCTTGTGCCGTAGCAGTGGCGTTTATTTGTGCCAGCTGCAGACAGTTTAATTCTGAGAACTCGTGAGAGGGTGTAAATGCCAGAAACCCAAAGAGTATGTGCTCTCCTTGCTGCTGCCCACCACTGCTGCTGGTTCGTTTCTGCTGCTGCGTTTGCTATTGCTTGCTTGCTTGTTTGCTGGCCTGCTGGATATCCTGACCATGAGGACCGGACTTGTTCCAGGGAATTATACCCCTAAACAGCAGGAAGTAATAAAGAGACACATGCTGTTCCTTTCCCCTCTGACCTTCTTTCTCTCCTCCCTAGTGCTGGGGGTTTGGAAGGGATTAGGGTGGATAAAGGTAGGAAGGGAGGTAGAGGTATAAGAACCCCAATAAAATAAATTTAAGAACACATGCCAACAGGACCCCTTAGTGAGGAGGCATGTTTTACATTCAAGGATAATTTGGGTCTCTATAACGACAAGAACCTGTCTCCTTGCATCTTTTCATGCTTCTGTAGCTAACAAGGCGTGGGTACTGATCTGTTCAGCTTAGTATCCAAACAGTATTATTGTGTCGTTCTGAAACATTGAGAAATTGTTAGAATACACTGAATCGTTAGCTAGGTCCACTGTTCATGGGTGATCATGTTTATCTGTTCTTTTTTATGGAAAGGTGAGAACATAAATGCTCCTTTTGTATCTAGCTGAGTACACATTTCCTCACATGTCTCCTGGATCATTTTGGGGCGAATACTAGATAACAATTTTTGCTGCACTTATTTTAGTATGTTTCTCTAAATCATGACTCCTGAAGCTACAACCACTATCATAGCTAAATTTTAATTTCTAATGCATTTTTATATTGTGTATACACACACACAAACCCCTCCCCTACACTATACCATATATTATACTGGCACTCGACAGTTAGCTTGATTCATAATTCAAATAAGGGCCACACCTCACAGAAATGTTGTGTACCCTAAGTCCCCATGAATTATACATTTCCCCCTCTGCCTCTGTTACTCATTACAACCCTGTAGACACAACTGGGCCATGTGCTCCACTAAATTTCCAGAACCTCTTATTCTTGTGACAGAAGGTTTAGACAGGGAGATTTAGACACACTCAGGTTTGAGTGTTTTGGTAAGAGTGTTTCACGTGGCCTTTACCTCCTCCAGGAAGCATGTGTGGGCCTGACTGACTGTCGAGGGTATGTGCATCCATGGGATCTATTATTACCGTTTCATTAGGGGTTAAGTATTTTAACATTTGGTGGTTAGGCCTCAAGTATCCATAATTTATGATTTAACTTAAAGTTTCATTTTTATGTGTATGTATCTGTGTGTGGGTATGTGGTAGCACACATGTGAGCATGTGCCTATCAGCCGCCAAGAGGACATGAAAGGCCCGAAGCCGGAGCGACAAGTTGTTGGGAGCCCTCTGGCGTGGGTCTGAGGAACTGAACTCCAGTCCTCTGCAAGAGCGGCAAGCGCCCTTTACTGCTGAGCCATCTCTTCAAGCTAGTTTAAATTTGTGTGTAACACGAGCTAAGAATCTAAATGTGGTGGGAACCCTCCTCCCCCTTTTTTTCTGGCACCATTTGGGGGCTATTTTCTCCAGCCCTGACCACCTCTAAGCAGTGCTGCTATCATTTCGGGCCCCACAGACTCACGGCTGCTTCTGGCTGTCGGCGGTGCACTGATTGGACTGATTCATGTGTGGAGAGCCCCGTGCTGCGGCAGCATGGTTACAGGGAGGGGGAAACGTTAGAAGCGGTGGAGAGCCCTGTGCTGAGGCAGCATGGTCAGAGTGGTCAGAGTGGTTAGAGCGAGGGCGGATTCGTTAGAAGCGGACTCTGCTGTTCTATTCAAAGGAAGTGCTGCTATTCTTTGTTTTCATTTCACGGTGCATCCGAAGAGTTGGTTCTTTCAACAATTATGCGAGACTTTTAAATTCAGAGATTAATTTGGGAGGGACCGGGAGCCTGATAACACTGAATCTTCACTATGGATTCCACTCAGCTCCTCCACTTACGCTGTTCTCGCTGTGTGGGCCTCAGGAGCATGCTTGACCTGTTCCAAGCACGTTCTCCTTGTCAGGTTTCCTCCTAATCTGACCAAGTGTATTCTTGGGAGAGAAACCTTTTTCCTTTCCTATTGTTTCTATTTGTTTTTGATGGAACACAAGACAGGATTCTGTTAACGTTTTTTTGTTTTGTTTTGTTTTGTTTTTCAACACAGGATTTCTCTGTGTAGTGGCTGTCCTGGACTCACTTTGTAGACCAGGTTGGCCTTGAACTTATAGAGATCTGCCTGTCATAGAGATCTACCTTCCCCCGCATCTTGAATGCTGGAGTTAAAGCTGTGTGCGGGTCTGCTGGCTGAATTCTGATAACTTTTTGACATTTTGTTAGTGTTGGGGATTGAACTCAAAGCCTCAAACATGCTGAACAAATGTTCTCTGCTAAGAGCTCTGTTGATTTTTATGTAGTGGTTATTCTTATTATCTATCATTTGTAATAGACTCCTTTACTATAGAAGTTTGGGTTTTTCTATGTGATCAATTATGCAAGCAAATAACAATTTTGTTTCTTCTTTTCCAATCCAAGTTTTCATTTCATGTTCCTATTGGTTTGGTAGTGCTGAGTTGCAATTAGCAACCTGGCATTGACTGTTCCTTTAATAACATTAAAGATTAACTTATTCACTAAGGCGTGCCATAGTCATTGATTCGACACCACCATTGACTCCAGCGAGATATGAGGTAGTAGATAGAGACTACAACATCTCTATGAGGTCAGCTTGGCTTTCTGCACTGCGACAGCCCCTACTGAGGTGCACAGTGTCTGGTTCAAGTTTGTTCATTTCATACCTGAGGCTAACATCGTGCTATGTCAGAACTATGTAAAAAGAATTTAAATAAATGGTCCCTTTGTCCTGGTTAGTCTTAATTTTCAACTTGACATGGCCTTGAGATACCTGGGGGAAAGTCTTGATTGAGGAATTGCTGAGATATGATTGCCTGTTGGCATGTCAGTGGGGAATACCTTGATTATTAATTAAAGGATTTAAGAGGGCCCAGCCCAGGGGCTGGAGAGATGGACCAGAGGTTATGAGCTCTGACTGCTCTTTCAGGGGACCGAGGTTCAGTTCCCAGCATCCATGTGACAGCTCACAGCTGTCTATAACTCCAGTTTCAGGGGATCCAACACTCCTACATTGCCATACATGCAGGCAAAACACCAAAGCACATAAAAATAAAGAGAAATAGTTTTGGCTGGGTGTAGTGGTGCATGCTTTTAAATCCCAGCATGCAGGGAGGCAAGAGGCAGGGTGTTCTTTGTGAGTTAGAGGCCAGCCTGGTCTACAAAGTGAGTTCAGGACAGCTAAGGCTATACAGAGAAACCCTGTCTCAAAAAACAAAACAAACAAGCAAGCAAACAAACAAAAGAGGGCCCAGCCTACCCTGGGTGGTGACAACACTAGGCTGGTGTCCCCGGGCTTTGTATTGTAAGAAAGCTCGCTAAACATGAGCCTGTGACCAAGCCAGCACAGCACAGCAAGCAGCATTCCTCCATGCTCCTGCTTCCAGGTTACCACCTTCATTCCTTCCCTGACTTCCCTCAGTGATAGACTGTGACCCGAGTATAAGCCAAATACAGCCTTTCTTTCCCTAAGTTGCTTCTGGTTAGAGTATCTGACCTAGGCCACACAAAGGAAGCTGGCATACCATCCTTAAAGTGAAGCAGTTCATGACTCAATCTTGTCACCGATAGATTCATACTCACTTCGTGGGAGAAAGTGGTATTGGTGTTCAGGTTCCTGGACAGGTAGCCCTTTCTGGTACACATCATTAGGATGAGGGGTTCCTTGGACCTGTCCAATGACCTCCTAAGAATTTTATCACAAGTGCTGTTCTGTGTATGATTTGCTCAGGCAGAATTTGCTATGTGCTGGACACTGCCATGTCCGTGCATCTCTTCCCAGGTGTCATTTTAAAGAGCATCCTCCCTCACACCTGATGAGATTTCTGAGTCTGCGGACACAACGTTTCTTTCGTGTTAGGGAACCACTAGGATGTTCTTTGTAAACATTGCCTCTCCCTCGTTCTTATTTTCTCCTAAGTTGCCTGATGGATAAATGTGGGGGGAATTACAGCGTTTTCTACAACGTCAGACTTTCCTACCACACTATGCTGCATTTTGAGGCGTTTTCTCTGTATATTCTTTTTTTTTTTTAATAATTTATCTTTATTTTATGCACATTGCTGTTTTGCCTGAAACGTATGTCTGTGTGAGGGTGTTGGATCCTGGAATTACAGACAGTTGTAAGCTGCCATGTGGTTGCTGGGAATTGAACTCAGGTCCTCTGGAAGACCAGGCAGTGCCCTTAACCGCTGAGCCATCTCTCCAGCCCTCTGTATATTCTTTAGCAGTCTCTTTGTCTGTGAAAAACTCATTGTTCTTTTAAGGACACACACACCATTTATTGTGTGTGTGTGTGTGTGCACCCGCATATGACATGGCACATATATGGGATTCAGTTCTTTCCTAATATCAAGTGGATCTTGGAGAATCAAATTCGGGTTGTCAGGCTTGGTGACAAGAGCCTTTACCCACTGAGCCATCTCCCTGGTCAGCCCACAGGCTCTCAGGTGATCTGTAAAGATTTCTTTCTCTCTCTCTGCCTCCTTTTTGTAGGACTGTATCTCAGGTCCACTCAAAGTTTTGTAATATAGTTTTCCACTTAGTTCATTTTAAAATCTCTTTTCTATGATAGGACAAATCTTACTTGATGAGGGAGTGATTTTAGTGCCTTATCAGTCCATCATTTTGGAACTGGACATCTCTGCCATTTAGCTCTGTTTTCCACCCCTTAGATTCTAATAGAAATGAACACTAACTTTAGAGTACCCAAGTATACTCAGTGTTGTTACAAACACAATCTCAAAATTTATAAATGCATGTGGAATAGGTGGCCCCACTAAAAACAAATTCTTTTATTTATTTATTTTTACTTGTAAATGTGTACATCTCTGTGTGTGGGGGGGGTATGTGAGTGTATGTGCTCAAAGAGGCCGGAAGAGGGAGTCAGATCCTCTGCAGCAGGAGTTACAGGTTAACATTCACGCTAGGGATGGAATTCCGGCCCTCACAAGAGCGGCAACTGACCGTAACTGTTGAACCATCTCCCCAGCAGACACTCCCATTCTAATCTGGTTAACTGGACCAGTAACAACTAACTTTTTTTTTTTTCTGGTGGGGAAGGAGTTTTGTTTATTTTTTGTTGTTGTTGTTTTTTTCAATTCTGGGCATTAAAATTAGATACTTTCCATGCCAGTTAGTATTATATAACTGAGTTTCATCTATAGTTCAGCCGTGTGTGTGTTTGTATGTGTGAGAGAGAGACAGAGACAGAGGCAGAGAGACAGAGATAGGGGACAGAGACAGAGACAGAAAAAGACACAGAGAGAAATCCACAAGGTTGCTAAATGGTTGAAGATGATCTTGAACTTCTCATCTTCTTGTCTCTACTCCTTGACTGCTGGGATTACAGGCCCATACCACCACACCCAGTTTTACATAGTGGTAAGGACTTCACACAGGCCTTTGTACTTGCTAGGAAAGCATTGTACTGACTGAGTGACCAGAATTTGGCCTCCTCCTCCTCCTTCTTTTCTTCTTCTTTGACAGGCTCTTACTGTGTGTTCCTGCCTACCCTGGAATTCACTATGTAGACCAGACTGGCTTTGAACTCACAGAGATCTGCCTGCCTCTGCTGGGATTAAAGGTATATGCCACCATGCCCAGCAGCATATGGGTTTTGATTGAGATTTTTATTTGGTTATTATCTGTATAATTAAAAAATATTTATTTATTCTTATGCATATGGGTGTTTTGCCTGCTTGTCTGTGTATCGCATGTGTGCAGTGCCCTGGGCAACCAGAAGATGGCACTGGATCCTCTGGAACTGGAGTTATAGATGGTTGTCGGCCACATTGTGGGTGAGGAGACTCAAACTGGGACCCTCTGGAAAAGCCTTAGATAGTGCACTTCCCTGCTGAGTCATCACTCCAGCCCCTGTGCAGATCTTGAGAACACCCTCACCTGTGGTTGAGAGCGTTCCTGCCCGGGCCCCCGTTTTGTAGAGTGGGGAATGGTAGAGTGTTGGGATTGGCTCATAGTTTTGTTGTGGTTCAAAATGAACTACAGGCAGCATGGGGTTCATCTGTCCTGGCAAGGCATCTTCTATGACCATCTCGTTATCGTCCCACCGAGAAGCATCCATGAACATTCCATGAACAAGAACCCCATCTTCAGGAGAGGGCAACTGAAAGAGACTCAGAAATTCAGGGGTGAGTGGGGAGAAGGGATTAGCAGTTTGAGTCATTGCCTGTGTGCCAGCTCTTCAGAAAGTAGTTCTAAAACCAGTAGTTTCTAATATTGCATTCTAGAGAAGGGTACCTTACAGAGAGGTGGCTCACCCTGATCCTTAGTGTGGTACTGAATTTGATGCTGTCCGTGCCTCACCAGGATGCAGAACTGGAGATGCCCCTGGGAAACCCAATTATGGCTTCTTTAGGCTACCTGACATTTTGAGTAATGACTCTTCTCTCCCTCCTGAGAAGCAGATTGAGTCAAGAGCTGGAACTATCATGTTATTCTCAACAAGGCCTTCTGAGAATCTGGGTACCCTTCTAGAAGACAGATTATATAGCTGCAATACTGTTTGAAGAGTGTGCAACCCATCAAGTTTACTCCGATAGCACAAACCTATTATTTAATGTGCTTATAGTTAGGAGGAGTATCAAGCCAGCATTTCAGTTCTTCTAGGAGGGTTTGAGTGGCTGCAGTAGACACATTTAGTCTATAATGTTATAGTGGATTATTGTGAGTGAATTTCGTGTTGCCTATATGACATGTGCCACTCCATTTTTAGAGTCCTGCCGTCAGCCCCACTTTATAGATGAGAACACCAAAGTTCAGACTCCTGAGCAATTGTTTCAGCACACATGGCTGGTGAAGGGTAGAACTCAAGGTTGTTGGTTTTTAAAAAAAAAACTTTTGTTTTTAACGTGTTGTTATACCACCTCTGTAGGATAGAGACCACTGTTGTCTGAATCTAAATAATATAGCTTCGTGCATAGAAATATTTCTATAAATTGACTACATTTGGAGAGTTCCCGTCCAGTTGCTGTTGAGGAGCTGGCCTGGGGGTATGAGTACACCCTAACCCCTCCCACTCCTGCAAATGGGGTGGCAGGGCGGGGGAGACTGGCTGAGCTCCCCACTGACAGGGGGGTAGAAGCTTCTTTGCCATGTAGTCGGGTGGACAATACCTCCAGGTCCATGGGCAGTTGTTTTCCAAAGGGAATGTCCTTGGCTGCCTCTGTCACCGCAGCTTGATCCCGGTAGGATGGGACCATGTTGTACTTGAAGTTCAGCTCGTCTATAGGCAAGTTGTATTTTCGAGCGTGGTTCTGGAGGGTTCCTGAAAATATGAAAAGTGGGTCCTTTAAAGCACTTTGCTGCTCCACACATACCATGCCCCTCTTGTCTACCCAGGCTGTGCTGGCACAGAGAGCTTCGTCTCCACGAACCCATATCCAGGCTGGTGGGATGACTCAGCAGGTTAAAGCACTTGCTGCCAAGCCTGATGACCTGAGTTTGTCCCTGGAACCTACATCATGGAAGGAGGAAGCCAACTCCAGCAAGTTGCCTCCCGACTTCCTTATCTGTCTTGTTGGTATGCATGCCCTTCCTTCCACACAGACAGACAGACAGACAGACAAATGAAATAACAAAAGAAGGTAAGGAAAAAGAATTTAAAAAGAAACCTAATAATTTAAAAAGAAACACTCTACATGGAATTAGTTCATAGAGCACAGAAGCCTGGATCATGCTTGGGGCAGGGGTGGTTAAGGACCCATGGGATGTACGAGTTCATGGCATGATTAAAAAGGACGAAAGTTGGAGAGATGGCTCAGTGGTTAAGAGCACTTGTTAATCTTGCGGAGAGACATATTCAGCTCCCAGCACCCATATTCGGCAGCTCACAACCACCTATAATTCCAGTCCTATCAGAATCCAACACCCTATTATGGCCTCCACAGGCATCTGCACACATGTGCACATTCAAATATTTGCTCAAGTGTATACACACACAGACATGTACAAGCACACATATGCATGCATGCACAAATCTATGAAACAAACAAGTCAGGCATGGTGGCCCACACTTTTAAACCCAGTGCTTGGGAGACGGAGGCTGAAAGATTTCTCTAAGTCCAAGGTCAACTTGATCTACATAGTGAGTTCCAGGCTAGCCAAGGCTACATAGTGAGATCCTGTCTCAAAAAAACAGCTAACCAACCAACCAATCAAAAACAAAGCAACATATACACACACATACACACTCAAAAAACACCAACAAATCCCAAACTAAAAACAAACAAAGGGACTAAGTTTGAAGCATATTGTCCTGCTACGAGAGAGACAAACTAGTCAGAAAGTTTTAGGGCAAGTCTCCTTAACTTCAGGGTTTTCAGAGTTTGCTTACACAGGCTGTTTATTAGGGATTAGGAATGAGGCAGACTGAGGTCTGGGTCTACAGAAGCCCCAGGGTCTGAATGCCTCTGGGAGACTGATGAAGGAATATCAAGAGTATATTTTTAGGCTGGTGATACTGCTCAGTTGGTAAAGTGCTTGCCTACAAGGCACAGAGCTCTGGGTTCAGTTTCCAGCACTGCCTGAAACTGGGACATGGTGAGCTATGCATGTAATCCCAGAACTGGGGAGCAGACACAGTAGGCCTAGAAATCCGGTGTCAGCCTTGACTGTGCACTGAGGCAGTCTGGGCTACCGGAAACCCTGTCTCAAAATGGAATTTATTTTTTAGAAAGAGGAGGCTGCTTAGATCTGAGGCGATGTGGGGGTGTGGGTATGGGTGGTGGATGGTAGGAAAATAGCATTTGATGCCCTTGAAGGAGGGTGAGGGGTGGGGGAGGGTCATGTCATATGGAGAGTTAAAGCAATGGATTTGGCCTAAATCAAACCCATTCACAGATAATCCAAGAGGGGGAAGAATCAGATTACCAGGGAACATCTAGTTCTGCATTTCCCTTCTCCCAGGTGGTAGAGAAAGAGGAATACTAGATTGTCTTAGGTCTGCAGGGCCAGTCAGACCATGGGCAGCCACACCATTTCCCCAGCTCCTACAAACCAAGACCTTGCCCGAAGTTCTTTCCTAGGAGAGGTACCAGTACCTGTGAGAAATCCTTGAGGGAAGAAGAACCCGGAAATCCAGAAGGATTTGGGCTGTCCTCTTCTGAGCCACAGCTGAGGGAGAGACATGATTTCATGAGGCGCTTGGTTTCTGAGGTGGAGTGTGCCATCTAAATGGGAGCTGTGCTGGGCGGGCAGAGTGGTGTTGGCTGGATCCTGACTCACTCCCTGGACCTCACATTACTCCTGGTCCATTCCCCTTCTCACCTACCAGCCTGGACTGCAAACCTGGAACCACAGGGAACAAGAGGCTCAGGCAGCTGAGGGCTGTCTGGCTGTGGGAGGCCATGTCGTGTTTTGTACCTTACAATGGGGCCATATACTACAGGTAAAACCTCAGAAAATGGCCTGGAGTTGAAAAACCAATATATAGGTAAGAGCCTAGGGAAAACGGCAGTATAATCTGCTTAAGACTTCTGAACTAAAGCCTTTCTGGAAGGTTCTGTTTCTCTAGACTCAAAGGGTTCCCATTAGAAATGTTACTCAGAGCTCCTCAGAAGTTCAGGGCCAGCTACACTGCCATATCCATCCAACCCCAAACAAGTGAGCTCTCCCGTACATCCACGAAGTCAGTCCTCAGAATAAGGTCTTTGATCCATGATCCAAGTGGCTTCAGGGATGGGTAGGCTGTGTTAGACCAAAGAGAGGGGACCTGGTTGTTGAGGAAACTATGATACACTTTTTCCATTTCTTCAGACATGACCACGAGTCCAGCAATGGCTTTGTTGAGTGTTTCTAGGGAAATCTGAGAGAATAAAAAAGATCAGTGCCCATTATAGGAGCAAACATCAGGTGAGAGGGCAACAGCTTTTACAGTCTGTGTGTGTGTTGAGCCTGCACATGCACATACATCACACGTGTGGCAAAGACAGCCTCAGGTACCATTCCTCAGGCATTACTTACCCGTCATTCCTTAGGCATTATCTTTACCTTTTACTTTTAATCAAATGTATTTATTTTATTATTTCATGTTTAAGTGCTTTGGCTGTGCATATGTCTGTGCATCACACGTGTGCCTGGTGCCTGTGGAGGCCAGAAGAAGGCGCCTGACTGGAGTTACAGATGGTTGGGAGCTGCCATTGAGGTGCTGGGTCCTTTGGAAGAGCAAAAATGCTCTTAACTCTCGGCCTAGAGCTTACCAAGTAGGCTAAGCTGGCTGGCCAAGGATTCCCCAAGGATCTACCTTTTTCTCTGCTTCCCCAGACAGGGGGTTGGGGTTGGGGTTGGGATGGGGTGTTACAAATGCATGCCACTGCCTGAGGCTCGCCCCCCCCCCCAAGTTCTGGGGCAAACTTTGCTCATTGTGCACTTTACTGACTGAATTTTTTCCTTTGCTCCAACTCAGTCTTAACTGAGAGCTGACGTCCCGGAAAATTTCAAATGAGTTGATGCTATTCTCAAGATCTCTTATCGTCACTGTTACGATAAGAGAATATTGACTCAACCATATGCAGCCTGGGTCTGGGTAGTGGTGAGTACAGCCAAACAGGAACAGGAATGATGGGATGGAGACTAAACACACTCAGCTTCTTATACTGTTCTCTCCAAGGCTCTGCCAACCAGGTAGCAATGATAAAGGTAAGCTTCGTACATGGATTAACTTCAGAAGTTTGTTGAACCGGTCTACTTCCTGGCCAAGGACGGTGGTCAGAGAGTTCAGGCGGCCTTGAGGGTCCTTGACAAAAAGGCTTTCGGAAGCTCCCTCCATTTGCAGGAATTCTGAAACATACACAGTTGGCTTCTCAGATCAGACATCCTGGATTTCGATCCCCACAACACTGCTAATGTCATGGGGTTTTCCTTTAAAATATTATTTATTATTTATTATGATTGTGTTTGCATAGGGTGGGTGAGTGCACGCATGCCATGCCATGCTTGTGTGTGTGGAGGGGGTGTCAAGGGACAACTTGGAGGAGTCAGTTCTCTCCTCCCACCTTCGTGTGAGTTCTGGAGATTGAACAAGGTCCTCAGACTTGCCAGATAAACACTTTATCCACTGAACCATCTCACTGGGCCTGGCTCTTTGGTACATTGTTTTTTTCTAAAGCTAAGTTCTTTCATCATTCAAGCCAGGGTTTATATTTGACAATCTTTTTATTATTTATAAGTCCTTGAGAATACACCTGTGTTTACATAGAAGCAACCACAAAAAATAAGGCTTAAATTAACGAAAACCAAGGGGAAATGTGTATGAGAGAGAGAAAGAGACTGAGAGACAGAGAGAGAGGGGGACAGAGAGACAGAGAGAGATGAAATCGCCATTTCACTTCTTGTCACGGCTGTTTTCATCCTCTGTGCCTGCTTGAATTATGTGGTCTCTGGCTGGCATAGCATGGAAGGAAGGCAGAGTGCACCAGACTCTGGTAAAGGGCAGCCTGCTCCCAAGGGCACCCCTGGGGAGGAGCTGGGAGAGAGTGGGTAAAGCAGAAGTCTGAGTGACTGTGGAATCAGAGGGCCTGGGGGAGAGGCTCCTGCACAGCAGGTGTGGAGGCAGGCACGGGCTTAAGAAAACACTTTTGGGGTTGTGGTGGGGCAGGGGGCAACAGAGCCTGTTTACTAAGCCTCCCAACCTGAGTTCACTCCCTGAGATACACAGAGTAAAGGGGGAGAACAGACTTCTAAAAGCCTTCCTCTGGCTTCGCCAAGATACATTTGGCCCCGGTAGAATGAGAAACAGAGCTCTGAATACCTCTGTCGCAAATACTACCCAGAGGGTGATGGCTCAGTGGACAAGCGACGTTCCAGAGACCAGAGGGCCCAGTCCTCCTCGCCTCCCGCCCCAGCTGGAATGTTAGTGTGTAAGTCTTCTCTGTAGACCTGCACTGCTTCCTGGAGGGGAGGGGGTTGGGAGATAGAGACCGAGAGAGACTTTATCCCAAGTCACTGACGGCACTCAGACAACTGGTCAGACTGGAGGGAGAACTGGTGTGGCTGAACCAGCCCCAGTCCTACCAAACAGAGGTCCCGACCGGCCACACGGGCTAGACAAAGGAAGGAATTGCATTTTCCTTGCATGTCTGTGGGAAGTGTGGGCCCTAAGACCACTGCATACAGCCTAGATCCTTCCTAAGCATTCACAGTTTGGCTGGTTACGGAAAAACTATCATTCCCCACGGGAGGGGGTGTGGAGGGATGAGGGGGTGTGGAGGGATGAGGGGGTGGGGGGATGAGGGTGGGGAGGGGGATGAGGGTGGGGTGGGGGTCATTTCAAGGACTCCAAGTTCTTCTGTGGAGCTGATCAGACCTCCTGTCCCTCGGGGTAGATGAAAGAAAGCGTAAACTCCACCAAGCGTGGAGAAGCCTGCCTCCCATTTCACAGTGTGAGCTCTATGAAGCATGGAGAGCGAGTCTCAGCATTAGTGGGGCTCCGGAGGAAACCCGCTGTCTCCGCTGCCCCTCATCTTTGCATAGTTCCCCCCCCCCCCCCATTATACTTCTTAAGGAAAAACTGCTCCCTAAATTAACTGCAACTCCCTGCCCAAGGGGGCATTCTGTTTTGGGGCCTGGCCCTCATGTGTTGGGGAATGACAGGATTATTTGTGGGTCACGTGGCTTCTTTCTGTCTGGAGGCCTTTAGAGTATTGGCAGGATTCTGTCACGGGTTCTTTTTCTCTACCTATTTTACTTTCTCTTGTTATGACGTCCCTTCCAAGCAGGAACAATTGATCTAGGGATGGAAATGTATTGTCAGTCTCAGGGAAGTGGGAGAGCAGCTCTTTTGTGATTGTTCAGGAAGATCCTGTGAGTTACCAGCAAATAAGGTTAAAGTAATGTAGCCATTTCTCCTGAATACTGTGGTGGACCCTAGAACAGGACTCTAATAAAACTTTAGACAGTGATGGGAATGTCTCCATCTGTGCTAAGACACAAGCACTTAAAATGTTCCCTTCCACAAAGGACTTAATGTGGAATTTATTTAAGGTAAACAAGCCGCCACACGTGGCCAGCAGCTACCATCTTGGATGCCACAGGCTCAGAGACTTTAGACACAGAGATCAGAGCCAGGCCTGGCTAGGGCAGGGTGGACTATGAGCCAGGTGGCTCTTCTTGCAGGTGGGCTGCTGGGGTGCAGCGGCTCTCTAGACATAAGCAGAGAACCTGAGCTCTGCAGGGAAAGCAAAATCTATGAAATAGATTAAGCCTCGACATCTGTTTACCATTCAGTTCTCTGAGCTTATTCCTAGAGCTCCCGTTACGAGTAGAATCCAGGGAGTATTTGTTACCTGGAACTCTGGTCTGAATTGAAGTAACAAGCTCCTGGACTATTTCATCGTTGCTTTTCCCCTCGCCACCAGAGGAAGATCTCGGCTGAACCTCAAGGATGGTGGTGATGAGAGTGTTGGTCTCTTTGTACTGCGAAGGTGGTAAGAGATAGAACAGGGAAGATGGGGTCAAGATGAAGTTTGCCATGTGCATCACTTACATACAGGAATAAGGGAAGTTTTCAAAAACAAAGGCATTAATTGTGATGAGAATACAATATGGGAGCTGCTACCATGACCAAACTAAAAAAAAATTTATATTAACAAAATTGATGTGCATGTGCACACCTATGTATGACATTTAAGTGGAGGTCAGAGGACAATGTGTAGGAGTCAGTTCTCTCCCTTTATATTATGGTTCTTAGGGATTAAACTTATGTCATACATAGGCTTGGTGGCAGCTACCTTGATCCACGCAGTCATTTCATCAGCTCTCTCTTAATCAAATTCTAAGTGTACAGAACCATTGATCACATACCCACCGATGTTCAGCAGATCCTCCAGACCTGCTCATCTTTCCTGACTGAGACCTTATGACCGCTGATTAGAGAGAAAGGCAAAAGCTGCTTTCCCATCAATGACCATCTCGTTGACTTGGCCCAGCATAGAGACAGTCAGTGTGCTTGGCCTGCACCTCTAGCTTGGGCTCTCCTAGCTCAGCACGGTACTTCAGCTCTGTCTTTCCTGGCCTCTGGGCCAGACTGATACATGGCATCCCATGGAGATTTGGGCATAACATGGACGTTTGCATCCCCAAGCTTGGACTACAAGCTCAGCAAGTTTCCATTTTAGCTGGCTTGGCTCAGCTGTGGCTTTAGGGCATCTTCCTCCTTTCTTTCTTTCTTTCTTTCTTTCTTTCTTTCTTTCTTTCTTTCTTTCTTTCTTTCTTTCTTTCTTTCTTTCTTTCTTTCTTTCTTTCTTTCTTTCTTTCTTTCTTTCTCACAGGATAGAGCAAGCGTGACAGGCCCAGCAGCTGGGTGGACACAGGACTTTCTCTTTCACATATCATCCACATGGATCTGCATCAGAGCATACTTGCAGCAGGTGGCTCTAAGGAGTGCTTGTGAGGCATGGGGGACACCATCAGGCTGGCTAGTGGCCCACAAAGACAAACACCAGCACTCTGTGTCTGAGCAGAATTTGACACATAGGGTTGTAGCCTTAGTATCCCTATTGGTTGTTCTTGGTGTTTCTTCACAGAAACATTTAAATCTACTCTCAGAGCAACTAACTTCTCCTTCATGTCCTTCCATCCTGCTCAGACTCACTTTTAGAAAGTGGCCCTTTGGGAGAGCACCAGGGTGACAGCAGAGGGGGCTGCGGACACACACTTGGGACCACAGATCTGACCCCTTCTTGCTTCATTCTGTCCTTTACTAGTTTTTTTTTTAAGCATTCATTTAAATATAACTTGTTACATGTGGGGAAAAAATCCTTTGTGTTAAGACCACACAGCTCAAAAGAGGGCAGAGTTACTCAGCCTAAGCAGAACATGCTATTTCATAACGATCTGCTTTGATACAAAGATTTTCTCTCGCTAAAAGCAATTTGCAAACAAATAGAAGACCAATGTCAAATCTTCCCCTTCCTTCCTGAGGACAGGAGGTTAAGGCTCTTGCATGAAAGAAGGCCTTCTGGTATCAGGAGAAAAGAAACATGCTTCCATGGGGATCTGGTAGAAAGAGAGCTTGGGAAAATCCAGTATAGTCTTGCCAGGTGTAGTGGTACGTGCCTATAACCCCAGCACTCTAGAGGCAGAGGCAGGTGGATCTCTGTGAGTTCAAGGCCAGCCTGGTCTACAATGTGGCTTCCAGGACGTCCAGGGCTATACAGAGAGACTCTGCCGCAAGCAAGCAAGCAAAACCCCTCAAATTAATAGTGCGTCCCAGGGAGGAGCACACTTCTACCAGATGCTCAGCCCTGAAAACATACATACCAGTAACATTATACAGACTGAGCAGATTGCATTTATGTATTTAGAACACACACATACACACCACCACCATCACCACAACAATTAAAGAAAAGAGGACATGGATTTGAAAGAGAGCAAGGAGATAGTACATAAGAGGGCTTAAAGGGAGGAAAAAGAATAGGTGAATGACATTATTTTATTTTATTATCTAAAACAACAACAACGAAAATAATGACACACACACAAAATCTGTATCTTGCTCTGACCTTCCTACATACATTAGTCACTTCCCTACTCCTGTTCCTCTGTGCTTAACATAATACCAAGCAATGTACATAGGTTTGTGCATGTCTTTTGACTTCATTTGTCATGGGTGTCACACACAGCTTGTATTAAATCTGTGAACTTTTCTCCTGTGACTCTGTCGGAGCCTCAGGAGGGTAGAGATAGCACTATGCTTTCCCTGTGCAGTCATAAACGGAGGTAACTTTGTCCCTTAGTGTTTCCTATGGCAGATAAACTTCCCCTATATGGTGGTTGGGTGAGGGGTTGGGAGTATGAGGAGAAAGATAGATAACTGAAAATGTGACAGCCCAGCCAACATTCCAGAGGACCCTCCCTGAAACTCAGCATCTGTGTATACTGTGCCAGACATCTGTGCACTTCTTGGACCAGTTAGAGGGGCAGAGGGAGGAGGTGCAGCCTTTGGTTAATCTTGGGCTGCATGCCTTCCTTGCTTGTGCATGCATGTCTGTGGAGGCCAGCAGAGGGCATCGAATCCCCCGGAGCTGGAGTTATGGATGGTTATGAGCTGCCACGTGGGTGCTGGGAATCGAACCCAGTCCTCTGGAAGAACAGCCAGTGCTTTTAACTGCTGGGCCATCTCTCCAACTTTCACCTTTTTATGGAACGAAAAGGGACAGCTGCTAACCCAGAAGTGTGAAAGAAGGAAGGCTGCAGAGAAAAACAGGTCTAGGACTCACACACATCTGCTCTCCCAGTCATACTGAAACCAATGGAAAAGACAAACATCTCCAAGCCACCGGGGTTTGGGAAGGCAGCTTTATTCCCCCTCCCCCACCTTTATCTTAAAGCTGTCCTCCAGAGGACACTGAGAAAGCCCTCCCATGCTGTTGTCCCTTTGTCCTTTCCACCTGTCTTCCCTCCTCCCTCCACCTTTTAGGAGAAGCGTCAGAGGTCAGAGTGGGGTAAATAGAAGGTTTAGCCCAAGTATATTCTCCTTAAAGAAGAACAAGAGAAGCCACGACATCATTTTAATGCTCTGCTGAACGGGGCAGTATCATTGTTGGCAAACGTGAAATGAGGTGTCAGAACAGTCATCTCTTGGTGTACTTTCTGGAGATCCCAGTGTTGTCAGGTTCTTTGATACTGACATAGACATCACCTTCTAACACATGTATGGGCAAAACTTAAATTGAAAAAGAAAATGATCTGGCTGCAGAGATGGCTCAGTGGTTTAGAGCACTGTCTGCTTTTCCAGAGGTCCTGAGTTCAGTTCCCGGCAACCACATGGTGGCTCACAACCATCTATGCAGGGATCTGATGCCTTCTTTTGACATGCACACAGAACACTCATCTACCCAAAATAAATAAATAAATAAATCTTAAAAAAGAAAGAAAGAAAGGGAAGATGCTCTCCCTGCCCGACCTCCTCAACGACAATCTAATTCTTGACCATTAGAGCTGTCTGGAGTGCTCATTGACACAGCCTGCAATTGTGCCCAGGGTCTTGAGGGACTGTTAGATGCCACATGAGCTCAGCTTGCTCTCAGATAAGGGTCAGCATCAAGAGGTCTCGACAGAGGAGTAAAACAATCCACCATACTCTTTAGAGCAGGGGCTCTCCACCTTCCTCATGCTGCGACCCTTTAATATGGTCCTCATGTTGTGCTGACTCCCAACCATAAAACTACTTTCATTGCTACGTCTTCTATGTAATTTTGCTATATTATGGACCATAATGTAAACATCTGTGTTTTCTGACAGTTTCAGACAACCCCACTGAGAGAGCTGTTTGACTCCCAAAAGGGTCACAACCCACAGGCTGCGAATACTGCTTTTGGAGCCAGTGCTGCCTTCCAGTACCTCAACTTTGAGAGAGAAACATTAATTACCTTCCTCTGGTATGTATACACAGGATCTGAAGGGCTGAGAAGAGACACTGGGCATTTATAACTCTACTGCTCTGATCTAACCGTGTATATCCATAACCTTGCATAACATGAGCCAAATGTGTCCAGTGTGGTGTGAGAAGGGGACAGAGAGAGAGAGAGAGAGAGAGAGAGAGAGAGAGAGAGAGAGAGAGAGAGAGAGAGAGAGAGAGAGAGAGAGAGAGAGAGAGAGAAGAGAGAGAGAGAGATTTTAGGATTTTGTGAAGACTGTGTTCAGTTGTATTAATTTTTCTTGAAGCCTTGAACATTAGAGATTAGCATCTTCATCTTCTCAGAGTATGAAGTCCAGAGGGATTCTGGACACTGTTGGCAAATGAGTCTCATTAAAGACTCTAAAGACGGGGGCTGGAGGGATGGCTCAGTGGTTAAGAGCACTATCTGCTCTTCCAAAGGTCATGAGTTCAATTCCCAGCAACCACATGGTGGCTCACAACCATCTATAATGTGAACTGATTCCCTCTTCTGGATAGAACGCTCATATACATAAAATAAATAAATCTTTAAAAAAAAAAAGACTCTAAAGGCACCAGGCTGAACTGAAACCACTGCTGAAAGGAAGCCTAGCCAGTCCTTTACTTGTTTCCTGAAGGCATTATAGCTCACAGAGCTGTAAGGGCAAGGGTAATGTTTTCAGTTTATATATACAATATGAATACGTATTTTAAGCAGAAAGACCACATACCTGGAAAACTAAGTTAGCATTTTCATGCATTCCAAAAATTTCTGGGTCATCTATCAAAGGTAGATCTTCAATGTAGTCCCTAAACTCTTGGAGGCTGTCAGCCAAGGGGGCAAAATAGATACCTGTCATTAAAAGTCACAGAAGACAAGTTGTATGAAATGGTCCAGCACTGCCTGGCTTGATTTTTATTTTAATCAAAAAATTATCTGTATATGTGTGAGTTTCCCATGGGTGTGTACATGTGAGTGCATGTGCCTAGGAGGCCAGAAAGAGGGTGTTGTGTTTCTTGGGGCTGGAGTTACAGGTGATTGCAAGCCACCCAGCATGAGAACACTTGTCCTTCCAAGAACAGTCTGTGCTCTTGAGCACTCAGCCCTTGTTCCAGCCTCACAGTTACACTGATTTTCCTTGAGGTCTTTAGCATTAAAGATTAGCATAGTGCTCTTTCCAGAGAGTGGAGCCCAGAAGGATTCTGCACGCTGTTGGAAGTGAGTCTCATTAAAAGATCCAAATTTATGCTTATGTTAAAAACCGTCTTTGCATTGGTTTGATAAATGGATTCTAATTCCTCAAATCAAAGTGTTGGAATCTAGAGCCACTGCCCTTTTTCTAATGATGAAGAGACACACAGCTGACTTGAAGCAGTGTGTAGCAACTTGGCAGTAGAAGCTTTTGTGAGTTTGCACGGTAGCAATCAGATTCCTTCCTCTAAGGAGCTGGCACTCAAGGCCATCAATCTTCCTGCTGTCTGACCCAGAATGAGGTACCTCCAATTCATACATCTTCATTACTCAATATTTGGTAATGGAAGTGTTTTCTAATCATATTAAAAATGCATTAGCCAGGGGCTCTGAGAATGCATTTAGATATAATAGGATCAAGTTTAATATGGAGCTAATTCACAGTGGTTGCTATATAATAAGACCATTGTGTTATTACTATCAGCTTTGACAGTCAGACACAGGCTGGGATGAAGCTGTGAAGGTGGATAGGAAGCCTGGTTGGAAAGCTGAAAGATGCTGTCTGAGGCTTCTGCGGAAGGGACTTTCCCCATAAGATATTTACCTGATTCAGAGTATTTATAATTAGCATCCAATGTATCAGGAGAGAAAAATCTTTTCAAGACAGTTCGAAGGCATCTCTGATCCCATGTATCAGTCACTCTCCCGCCATAGGTGATTTCACCTGAAAGGGAGAACACATTTTAAAATATATTCCTATATATTTTTTACATTAATAAACATACCCAACTTATAATAAGTTTATTTATATATACATTTAGTTGTTATCATAAGTAGTTGCTATGTCCCTCTAAGATATAAATCAATTTTTAAAAAGCAGGAAGAAAATCTAATATGTGTATGCTATCCTAATAATTTTATTTAATTTTTAAAAAATTTTAGGTGTATGTATGTGACTTTGTGTGAGCTTAGATGCACTATGTGTATGCAGGAGCCCACAGACACCACGAGAGGATGTCGGATCCTCCGAAACTAGTGCTATAGGCAGCCATGGGCTCCCACGTCAGTGCTGGGATTTGAACCTGGACCCTCTGCAAGAGCAGTGAGTGCTCTTAGCTGCTGAGCCATCTCTTCATTCCCATAATTTTACTTTAATTTTTCAAATAACAGAAGCGAAAGCCATTGGGCTTCTTCTGGCAGGACTGAGTTCTCTGCAGGAACATGGGGTAACTTCTGACTGACAGCAAGAAGTGTGAGTCCATCCAGACAAGAGCAGCGGAAATCATCAGAGGAAAAGGGGTTGGTTCCTTGATTATCTCCTTTTAAGAAAGCAACAGCAAGTTTCACTTATACTAAGAGAAAAGTCATTAAAAAGAAACAACAACCAGAAATGGGGAAAATGTTGTGGAAATAAACACATTTTTGTTTTGATCCCAGGTGTGGGATGTGGGACTGATTCAGATGGTCCACAGCAGCAGACTGTTTGCCTCGTGAGGTCTCTGAGAGGTGCCCTTTGCCAACTGCAGATAGTTTGAATCTCAAGACTCTATAGAGAGAATAAATGCCAGAGCCCAGAGAGTGTGGAAGCTCAGAGAAAGAACAAGGCTGGTACTGCTTCCCACTCGCTACTCCTGGTTGCTGTTGTGAGACAAGAAGTTGGACAGGCTTCAAGAAACCTGAGGACGCTAGCCAGCAGGAAGCAGCTAAGGGTACTGCATCCCCTCTCTCACCAACCCCCTCTCTCTCCTACCTGATGTTGGGGTGTTGGAAGGGATTGGGGTGGAGTAGGGAGGAAAGATAAAAGAAACGTAAATAAAAGCGTTTTTAAACTAACAACTAAAGGCTTCACTGAAGGATTTCTTCCTTCTTCGTTTCAGAATGTTCCTGACTGTTGCCCCCCAGTGATGATCAGGTTCTGAAAATGTACTTTCCGTGAGCCGTTGCCTTTGTTTGAGCTCACTGAGTAAAGCAGGAACTTACATTTGTAGAAAGACAGTTGATCTGCACCTCATAAATTATTGCTATCAAGCCAGGAAGGAAAAGATGGATTCAAAGTGAGAGAGAGCTTGCCTGTCAGAGATTATGTCAGGGGGAATTCCAATTTATGGCTACAATGTCTCTCTCTCTCCAGGGATGCATCACCCAGCATGCTTCAGTGCTGCTCCAACCAACACGAGCAGAAAGGGACCGCACGGAATTGTTTTTAATGTTAGTATAATGCCTTGGGAAAATTCTAGATTTACTGGCATACTTTACTATTTATCACTGTAGTGTTCCCCAAAAGATTTCCTGGATGAGATTGTAAAGGTTGATGTAAAACTTTCACAGACTGACTCGTGTTAAATATTTAGAGTGTGTCTGGGGCCGAGGAGTTGGGTGTCAGCAAGTGCCTGCTCCCCCAGGATGAGAAGCTGAGTTTGGATCCGCAGCACTGTCTCAAAGCCAGGCTTGATGGCTCGCACCCTTAGCACTGGGGGGAGGGCAGAGACAGGTGGGTCCCTGGAGCTCACTGGTCAGTCAGTCTAGCCAAATGGGTGAGCTCCAGGTTCAGAAAGTAAGGTGGAGACTACCGGTGGCCATAGCCCCAAAGAAAAATGGCTCCCCCTCTGCCTAGGGGCCTTGGGAGTGGGGGGAGGGGGAAGGGCATGATTAAGAGACACTGTATGTGCAAATTTCAAAGAATGCTTACTTTTAGATTTCGCATGTCCACGTGCGATCACACACGTGGGTGCGCAAATACACCACTGACACATACCTACAAGCGATATCTGGCGTTATTGTTATCGGTGAGAAAGGTCTCTCTAATTTTTTATGCCCAAATGTTCTCATGATGTACTTAATTATCACTGTGTGGGGACATCAGTTGTCATTGCCAACATTAAACACTAGGGGTGGGCACAGTCTTCACAGGGGCTACAGCCGGATGCCCTGGCTAAGTGCCCACACTAACCAGTGATGTAAATGAGCGCATCCCAGGGGATCTTCCCTTCATGACAGTAAAGGTTGAGGTTCAGCAAGGCACATTCCCTATCACTGTCATTGAATTCATAGCAGATATTCCAGCCAAGGGGGCCAAACTTCTTTCTCTCCTAGAATGGAAGATGAGAACATTCTGAGGTAAAGCTGATGAAGTTAATTTTGTATAATGACAATGAAGGTAACTTTCAGTATGGAAAAGGTAAGTTTTCATTAAAGGCGGGCATCTCCGCACTGCAACTGGTTAAGAATATTTGGTTCAGTTTCTGCCAGGCCTTTACCAAACAGGCCAGACATCTTTGTTCAATATTCCCCATGTTTCTAAAAGAGAATCTGTTTTTCCTTTAGCTTTGGCAGATCTATCAGAAGAAACTTCTGCAGGGTAAAATAAAACATTTTAAAGTAGGAAAAATATGGCACCTGGAGTTTGGCATAAAATACACTTATTATGAAAGAGAAGGGAAGTGGGGGTGGGGAGGGAGAGAGGACATTGTTTTTGTTTTATTTCTGTAGCTGTGATAGAATACTCTGATAAAAACAAGTTAAGGGTGGAAGGGCTTGTGCTTTCTACTCCGGGCTACAGTCCACAGCTACGGGAGAGCCATGGCAGCAGGGATTTAGAGCAACTTGTCTCATCACACCCAGGCAAGCGCAGAGAGAATGCTCTTACACAACTCACGACCCAAGCTCAGGGAATGGTTTCGCCTACAGTGGGGCCGCGTCTTCCGGTATCCATTAATCAAGGCACTTTCCTATAGTCACGGCTCAGGCCAAGATGACCTTGACAACCCCTCACTGAGACTCCCTTCCCAGTGATGCTAGGCTTCTCAAGCTGCAGTTAGAATGAACCCACACAGCCCTCTCCCCTGCTGTTTTAAGGAGCTTATGAATCCCTTGTAGTCATGGTGTGCCATGCTGGTCCCCTGCTGGCTTCTCCATGGTGACACCAAAAACTACAGACAGCTAAAACTGGTTTACATGATCGCAGTCTTTGCGCCATCACTCCCCACAGTGAAGTCCCCTCTCCCTTTGCTATTTTACTATCCCTCTAATTTCTCAATTTCAAACTGATGATTGATTGGGTCACATGTTGGTCCCATTTTCTCTCCCGCAGCTCAAACCTGTACTAGATGCTGTACTACCTTGGCACCTCGGTTGCTTCTGTCAGTGGCGTATAGGTCCATGTATGGACTTTCTGATCTCTTCAGACCATTTTGTTTACTTATTTTGTTTATTTATTGCATGTCTTGCATCATTACCCATCCCCTTTTCTCCAGAGACTCTCTCTCTGTAGAGCAGTTGAAAACCAGGAAGCTAGTCTAATCAACACAGCTAGAGATAAGTGGGGTCAATAATTCAAGTACAAGGTCACAGGGCGTATAGCACAAGGTTACAGGGTATAGAACAGACCAAGGGATGTGTCTTGAACAGATGGAAGGAAACTTGTGTTGGTTTGAAATTTATCTTTCAGAGGGTTTAGGGTTCTAGTGATGGATAAGAAGAAGTCTCTTAAAGGTGTTGAACTTATCCAAACAAGCAGGTAGGAGTAAACTACCTCAAGGAAACAAGTGAGCCAAACTGAGTGTGGTGATAGGCACCGCCATCCCGGCAGTGGGTATGGCAGGAGGCCGCAAAGCCAAGGACAATCTGGGCTGTGTGGTAGGTGTGAGTGTGGAGACTGTGCCTCAGGAGAGCAACCGGCAAACACGGAGGTGAACTTGAAGACGGGCACGTCTATAGGCGGGTGAAGAAAGAATGAACATATTCTTGGAGTTTGTAATTGTAGGTTATTCAGGAAAAGGGACCACCAATTTTGGGACAAGATTCTGGAGGGGAAGCAGGGCTGGTGTGTGAAGCAGAGCTGAGCTGTGGCATTCATATGGTCACCTGGATGATAACGTTCTACACGCAGATCAGGAAAGAGGCAAGAGCTAGGGCCACGAGAGGCTGAGGCGAGGGAGGCGTCGAGACTGGCGGGTGAGCTAAATGAACTTTGGTTCTGGCACAGAATGGGCCCTTAGAGTCTCACGATGCCATTTCAAGCTTTTAGTTACATCTTAACTGTTTATGCATTTCACTTACAGACCGGTCCTCATTGCTGTTAAAGAGCACAGACAGCATCAGAACAGATGCCCCAAGGTTCAAGACTGCTTGCTGCCCATCCAGAGGACCTAAGTTTGGATCCTGACACCCATGTCAGGTGCCTCACAGCTACCTAGCTCCTGCACCAGGGAATCCGACACCTTTTTCTGGTAGGCCCAAGTACCCATCCCGTGGTGTGTGAGTGAGTATATACACTCACACACACATCCAGGCAAATAAATAGAAATAAGAAAATCTTAAAAAAAAAAAAAAGCAGAATGGAGTGTACCTGAATAATTGCATGGAAGAAGCAAATGCCAAATATTAGTTGTCTCCATTTCCTTCCAAGTATATTTTCTTCAAAAAACGAGGGTGTCATTTCATTAAAGGCTCGCCTGATATTTGCACGCAAGCCTTTTGGAGGCTCATTGGTCACCTGGATTTAGAAACAACATACATGAAAGAGAGGGTGATTTTATAGAATTTATTTCTGGATAACACACATGGACTGGAACTACTGAAATACAGATAACTGATGCCCATGGGGGCATTCTTGGTATAGTCAGTCCTGCTTTGTACATGTGTGTGCGTGCGTGCGTGCATGCATGCGTGCATGCGTGCGTGTGTGTTTATGTGCACACCCATGTGTGCTCAGGGGCTGGAGAAGGATGTTAGGTATTCTACTCTATCACGCTTCACCTTACTCATCTGAGACAGAGTCTCTCACTGACCCTGGAGCTCAGGCTAGAGACTGGCGGCCCCCAGCAATGCTCTCCTTTCTGGCTTCCAATAGCACTGGGGTTTCAGGCATAGATGTTGTACCTGTGAGCGCTGGAATTTGAACTCAGGTCCTCGTGCTTGCACACCAAGCATTAGTCTCCAAGCTACTTCCCCAGTGCCACTACTTTTGTCTTGTTCAACCATAGTTCACGGAGAACAGAGCCTAGTAGGGTCCTCAGAACTGTCATGGTTGAAACAGCATCGCAAGAACCCTAGCTCTTTCCATTTGGGGTCCCTCCCTACTTCAAATGTAAGTCAGAAAGCTTAGCAAGTCTCCATTGGCTTTTGTGGTCATATCAAAATGCAGACTGCCCTGCATTCCTTGTCCCACGATGCCCCATGATGTGAGGGTAGGGAGAAAAGAGGCATCTCTAGTTTCCCATATGCAGATTCCCCTCTTATTGGAAACGTTCTGAAGCTGGAGGCCTTCCTGTCTGTCAAATGCTGAGACAGCCCTTAGCTCCAGGAGGGGGCCTATTCTCATCTCTCTGTGCGGAGGGAAGAATCGGAGGAGTTGAGCGGCCAACAGACCAGGACTTGCAAAAATGAGAACTGTCTGGGGAAATCGCTTTCTTTCCTGCTCTCATTTGAAAAGAATTATTACTGAGTCCTGCCTTCTCACCCTGGCAACAGAGTCCCTCACGTGGCTCGGTCTGCAAGGTCTGTGGTCCATGCAGCCCCTGGGTGGCTTCAGAGACAGACACTCTCATATCCTGGTTACATGCATATATTACCTTGACAGAATTCTGGAGAACTGTCACAGGAAATGTGGAACTGGGCATGGAGCTTAGAAAAAGCCGGAAAGTGTCCTTGATTGTCTGATCTGTTTAAAACAGAGACAAAACAGCTGGAAAGAAAGTTTATAGCTTATGGTAGTGCTTTTGTTTTACCCCTCCCCCTGAGAAAAAGGTATTTAGGGAAGGAAAACAATGTTTTAGAGGGCATTGAAAGACGCGGTTTATAAATTTCAAGTATATCATAAAGTGTGAGGGTGAAGGTATGAGTAGCGGAGCTTGAGACTTCCTGGAGGGGGGCTTGGCAGTCTGAAAGCTGGCATGTTCCAATAATGAAACTAGTCATAGCAATACAAATATTTATCTTTATTTATTATCTCTCTACATATTATTGTTTTTTTGAGAATTTTATTATGTGTTCTGATCATTTTCATCCCTTCCCAGAAACTCCTCCCAGATCCCTTTCATACAACTTTGAATCTGTTTTGGTTTTTTTTTTTTTTTTTACCTATCAAGTCCAGTTTGTGCTGTCCAGATGTTCCTGGATGTGTGGCTTCCAGTGAAGTGTGGCCAGCTTACCAGGGGCAAAAAGTCGACTCTCCCTCTCCCAGTAGCTCTCAAAGACCAATAGCTCCTCGTCGAGGGGTGGGGCTTTCCTCCCTCCTCTGTCTGTCTACTGAGGCTCCTTGAAGAGCTGCCAGGAGCTGCTTTGGGGATGCTGGAGCTTGTCATTTTTCACTGGAGGTAAACGTTTCCCTCTCACCGTTTTCCATTTAAATGTACAGGGACGGCATTGAGGAAGAGGGGCCTTTCAGGGAAGGTAAGTTAGTGACCAAGGCAGCTGGGTACCCTGTAAAGAAGCAGCTTCTCTTCTCAACAGTCAGCAGAAAGGAAATGTGTCAAGGGTCATAGAGCTCTTCTCTGAAAGCTTCCTATAGTTGGCAAGGCCCCAGAAAAAGGGTTCTGGACACCCTAAACCTCCCGGGTCTGCTTTTTTTTTTTTTTTTTTTTTTTTTGAGATGACCTGACTGGCTTCAAACTCACAGAGATCTACTTGCCTCTACCTCCAGAACACTGGGATTAAAGGTCTGAACCACCACACCCAGTCCTGTACTTCTTTTCTATTTCTGTTTTGTTTTATTTTAGACTGTGTGTCCTACAGGCTTGCCTTGAACTTTCCAAAGATGACCTTGCACTCCTGATCTTGCTTTCTTACTTCACAAATGCTACAATGCTGAGATCTGCCTATTCACCTTATGGGGTACAATTTAATGTCTTTTCTTGACAAGTCTGTTCTTCTATTTCTTTTTATGATACCCATAAGATACATTTCAAGTTAAGGTGGCTTCCCTTAGAACACAGTGTGAAGCAAATGATTCAGTGAGCTATCTATCCCCTTACTTGGAGTCCAAAGGCCTATTTTTGAACCTTTATTGTGGAACTTTACCTAATATCCCTATTGCTCAAAGCTTTCTTCTCCATAGGAGAACGCACAAGGTCTGTAATGGAGAATTGCCAGAGCTTCTGGACAGGAAATGCTGTGAGAGGGCGATGCCATCACTTGGAAGCCATGTGCACAACTTACTTGGATCCGTGAAGGTTTTGATCAGCTCTTCCATCGCCAGCATCCAAGAAACAGCAAGATGGCAGTTCTGCAGAAATACCCAGTTTCCGCTTTTCATTGCGTCCTTGATCATCTTCTCAGCAATGGGGCCTTGCCCTTGTCCCAGAGAAATTGACTGTACTCTGGATGGAACAACAGTGAAAGACGTTCATGCTATTTGTAAGCAATACATATATTTTTAATTAATTTAAAAATTACATTTATTTCTATTCTGTGTACACATGTGTGTGTGGTGTGTGTGTCATATGTATATACATGGGTGCTTAGATTCCATGCATATGAAAGTCAGAAGACATAAGCTGGTTCTCTCCTTCCATTGTGTGGGACCCAGGGACTGAACTTAGGTCATTAAGCTTGGCTGCAAATATCTTTACTAAGTGAGTTTCAGACTCACTGCATAGTTCAAGCTGGCCATGAATTTTAAATTCTCTTTCTTCACCTCCTTAACATTAGGGTTACAGGTATATACAATGAGACCTATCTTGCCAATCTTTTATATGATCTCTTTTTAATATTTTCATGTAAGAAATATTTCCATACTTCGGCTGATCTTACCTATATTATCCGCTATGCCTACTACCAGCTATCAGGATTGATTTACATGCACAAGATGAGGTACCAAAGTGTGCATGGCCATCTCCCTGACTCATGACTACATAGCTAAATGACTTTTTTTCTTCTTTGCTCTGAAGTGTTGCTTTCATCATAAATGGTGTCCCAAAATAGGTGGGCTTATTTCTGATTTTTCTCTTCTTTTTTTTTTCTTTATCTATTTATCTAGTTATGACCAGGCCTGTGAGGTCTAAATGACTATAACAGGCTATACTAAGTATTGGGAGAGTCTTTCTGTAAGATGTTTCTCTGTCCTTCCTTAGCTGCCTAAGGCACTTTCTGATTGATTAAATAAAGAGCTTAATGGCCAGTAGCTAAGCAGGAAAAGATAGGTGGGACTTCTGGGGAAGAGAAAAGCATTCTGGGAAGAGAGAAGCAGGAGACTTTGCCAGCAAGGTAGAGAAGGCTGGACGTGTAGGGACTGAGAAGAGGTAATGAGCCATGTGGGAGAAGGCAGATTGGGGTAAACAGGTTAATTTGAGTTGTAGGGCCCAGTTGGGAACCAGCATAAAGGAAGTTCTCAAGCAATGATGATTATTGAAAAGTCTTAGTGCCATTATTGGGAGCTGGAGCCTCAGGGACAGTATGGCTTCAGCTGGTGCCACATGTTGGGCACCAAATGTTGTTTTTAATAAAATCTCAGTCATTCAATTTTACCAGTAAAGACTTGGGAGCCAGGTGCTGGGGAAAGCCTGATAGCTCAGAAAGGCAGAGAAAGCACCCAGCTGACCTTCCTCCTCAGCCAACGTCCTAAAAAAAGAAAGTCTCCTTCCCCATGCCTTCTGAAAAACCCCTCAAACTGAATATACCTCCTCCTACTTCCTGTACATCTCTCTATCCATCCTCCAGACTTCCTCTTACTCTCTCTGATATTTTCCTATGTTCATTCCCTGTCAACTGGTTGTTTATTCCACTTCTTGACCTACAGTTGACTTTATTTAATCCTGTTTACAATTTTCAAGCAGAAAGCTCTTGGATTAAAGTTGTGTGCTAGGGCTGAGTTACATTACAACTACAACAGGTTTTTCTAGTAAACAACACAGTCTTGGGGTTCACAGTGTGATCAAATATCCTGCAACAGTAAGTCCTGACATGTGTTAAAACGTATCATCTCACCTTGTTTTGCTTCAGTAATACTCATTTTTTTAAACCATGGTAACATGGCACTTCAGTGTCTTCTGGTATATTTACAATGTTGAATGGCTAGTGAGTGACTGCTCATTCCAGAAATATTTTCATAGCCTCAAAGAAACCTCATACCCACTATTGAAGTTCTTCCAAATAACAAAACCAATAGGACACACACATGCACACACACACACACACACACACACACACACACACACACACACGTTCTTAAAAATGTGTGCAGATATGGTCTCACGATATGCACAAATGTGTGTATGTATTCATGTGTGAGCTGTAGTGGGCATTGCCCCTATGATATGGAGAGAGGCTAATGCAAAGTCTTTCATCTATAAGCTGAGCATGCAGGAAGCTGGTCATTTCATTTCATCTGAGCCTGCAGGTGTTAAGAACCGGGGAGTCAGCACCAAAGAGCATAACATCCTTCAGCCATCTTTCTGTGCTTTCTGTCTCCTCCCTTGGGACTTTTACATTTGCACTTCTCAGGCTTCCACTAGTTTTTCTTTTTAAAAATTTTATTTACTTATTTATTTAATTCTTGTGAGTGCTCTGTTTGCATGTATGCCTGCATGACAGAAGAGGGCATCAGATCCCAGTGTAGATGTGGAAGCTGGAATCCAAAAGGCGGTGAGGGAAACAGAGTCACCAACCTCGGGGAAACAGACTCTGGCCACCAGAATGGAGTGCAAGTCTATCTTTATTATGCAGTAGCAAGCTTTTTAAAATATTAATTAAATTATTTTTATTCACTTTACATCCTTCCCCACCCTTCCTCCCAAACCAGTCCCACCCTCCCTTTCTCCACCTCTGCTATTCCTCAGAGAAGGGGAACCCCTTTCCCCATCCACTCCAGCTCATCAAGCTGTATCAGGACTAACCATGTCCTCTTTCCTTGTGGCCTGGCAAGACAGTCCTGCCACGGGGAAGTGATCAAAAAGCTGGCTGGAAAGTCCTTGTCAGATGAAGTCCCCACTTTCCTTACTTGAGGACTCACATGAAGCCTAAGCTGCCCATCGGCTACATTTTGTAGGGGGCCTAGGTCCATGCATGGTCCTTGGTTGATGCCTCAGGAAGCCTCTCTGGGCCCTGGAGTGTTGGCTCTGTTGGTCTTTCTGTGGAGCTCCAGCAGAAGCTTTTTCTACAGCCTTTGGATCAATGGGCAATCCACACAAGCTCCGGGGTAGACAGTGACCCCGTTGCCACTCTGGGGAGATGCCACGCCTGCCAGCATCGGACGGAACTTCCATGCAGACAAGGAAAACAGGCGTGGTTCCACTACGTCATGTGGCAACTGTAGAAGTCAGGTTATTTTCTCTCCTGTCGCTATTTGTATGGTTGCTATTTTTACCTAATGACCTTTCTAATGTTTGTATTTTTTATCTTTTTTTTTTTTTCCAAGACAGGGTTTCTCTGGGTAGGCCTGGCTGTCCTAGCGCTTGCTCTGTAGACAAAGCTGGCTTTAGTTTCAGAGACCTGCCTGCCTCTGCTTCCTGAGTGCTGGGATCAAAGGCTTGCGCCAACACTGCCCTGCTGATGTCTGTATTCTTTGCAGTGTGCATACACTGATAGCTCTGGTAGGTCGTCACAGTGGTCAGGTGGTAGCGAAGCAGAGGTTTCACTCACTGTCTGGAGGGACAACAAATTGTTCAGTTTGCACGTGGGCTCTGTATGCCTGCAGGGACATGTTCTCTGTATGTCCATCAGGGAAGAGGAGAACTGCCTTGATTGTCAAAATGGGGCTCAGTGTTCTCCAGACTGAAGCAATGGCTCTTCTTGGGTCTCAAGTCTCCTGGCTTTGGGCCTGGATCTCTGCCTTCCACACTTGGTCTGGAGCCATATATCATCAGCTCTTCAGAACATCCCAGGGTGCTGACCGCACCAGAGAACTGGGGACCTCCCAGATGGCATAATTGCACGACTCACTTCCTTATAATAAATGTCTATAAATAAACATACATGCACACACACTCATGTGCCACCCGCATTAGTAGCCCATGATTCTCTTTCTTTGCAGAAGCTTAACAAATGTGGATCATGAAGCCTAAGTAAAGAGATGGGATCTATCATTTCGCCATAGTTCTTAGTCCAGGGACTAGGCCAACTTTATTTGGATTCCATTGAGCTGGAGGTCATCCTGAGAAAGATGAAATTATAACAACAAAGGAACAAAGATCCTGTTCCTAGACAGGTGTAATCCTAGCACTCAGGGAGGCAGAGGCAGGCGAATCTCTGTGAGTTTGAGGCCAGCCTGGTCTACAAAGTGAGTCCAGAACAGCCAAGGATGCACAGAAAAAAAAAATAAAAGAAAATAATACCTTGAAAAAAAAATAAAAGAATCCTGTTCCTAAACATATTTGAACATAAGGAGCAAGGTTCACTCTTTTTATGATTATATGGTTGGTAATCATGTATTAAATGCTACACAAGCTCTGATAAGCTTCCACTAGATTATGCTTTAATTTTAGGCAATCTCTCTTTGGGTCAGATGAAATTTACACCTACACTTATGATTTTGTCCCCTCTTTAATAATATCCACAGCTGAGTAGTAATCCAGTTTATTTAGTCAGTGCTACTTGAATGGAAAAGCCGGTTTGACAAGGGAGAAGCACAGGTACACTTGAGTGCAAGTGATGGTGTGGATGATAATCCTCTCTCTTTGTGTCACACACACATGCACACACATAAAAACATACATAACTACAACTCCGTGGTGTGACCTTACCGTTCTGCATACCCGCTCTCCCGGGCAAATCTTTGAAAGGCACCCATGGGATCAGAGCCTGTGCTCAAGATGAACACCAGGGGGGTGCTGTTTGACATGTCCTGATAGAGCGTGGCCAGGTCCACAGGGGGCGTCTCAATGAACTGCTTGCCAAGATTTTCTATCACGAAGTCTGTAAGGGCAAAAACCACCTGAAAGTTGGAAAGAGAAAATGTATTAAAAGTAGCATGCTGGACTAAGGAGGACTTTGCATTCCTATCCCAATTTTCACCCTCTTAGAGGATGCTCTGTACTTTGGTATTTTAAGAAACAACTTATTTTATATTCAACTATGTGTTATGTCTACATGTAGACATGTGCATGTGAGTGCAGGTACCTGTAGTGGCCAGAAGAGGGCACTAGATCCCCTGGAGCAGTGTATGCCATGTGCAAGAGACCAGCTGTTAGCTGCTTAAGCTGGGCATTGGGAACCAAACTCAAAACCTTTGAGAATGTGTATGCGTGAGTGCATGTGTGTATGCACTAGATGGCATGCACAGGTATGCATGTATGAAGATCAGAAGACTACTTCAGAAGACCCGGTCTTCTTTCTACTATGGGATCAGGGTACTGAACTTGGATCTTTAGGTTTGCACAGCATGTGCTTCGACCCACTGAGCCATCTCACTGGCTCACTAAAAAAATTTTTTTTTGAGAATGAAATTTTATCTTTGGGTCTAAAAATGCTGCTTCTGAAAGATGCTGAATTTGTGTGCAAGACTGTAGTAGTACCACATGGAAATCACCCATGTTGCAATGTTCCCATTCTCCTGAAAGAACATTTGACTTCAGCGGGTGGGACTATAGGATACCCAGTGGCTCTGCTTCTGAACAGAGCTGGGAAGGGTGGGCTGGGCGCCTTATACCCAGAAACTTTATCTCTGATCTTATCTGTTCTAAGGCTTTTACAGACACTTTATCTGGGTAGGAGTCTAGATCTTCAGTTTGAAAACTTAATTAGGATTCATTATTTCAAACTTCAATTTCTTTCTTTCTATTTAATTAATTTATTAAAGATTTATTTATTCAAGACAGGATCACATTGTATAGTCCTAGCTAGACTAGAACTCACTATGTAGGCCAGACTGACCTCACAGAGATCTACTTGCTTCTACCACCTCCAATGTGCTGAGAGTATGGGCATGCGTCACCATGTCTGCCCAAAACCCTATTTATTTAGCAAGTCATTTTCTGGAGCAAACACAGGGACAGTATTCCTGAATGATTTGATGAGGGTATCTAGTTAGAAGGGGGTAATGTCTGGCATATTGTCACATTGGACCACCTTTTCAGTGTGATCCTGAAAAAGTGGTAGGCATAAGGTTATTGTTGGAGGAACCCTGCTGTTTGAGGGTGCTGTTCTCCCAGTCCAGATAGCCACTCTGAGCTCAGTGTTAACGGGCAGGACTCCTTCTCCCCAGCAGGGTCTCCTGCTCTCTGTCTGACTTCATCTGGAGAGTATCTTTAGACACAGATGCCTCTAACCACATTTGATATACGGCCTTTGACACAGCTCCCTGCTAGCTCTCCCTTCCCCATGTCTATAGGATAATTATGAACTATGTTCTCATTCATATAATAGGAGCATGCTGTTAACGCAAATCAAGCATCCTTGAAGAGCCTAGTTCCAACCATTTATGTACACCTATCCTGGAAACCCCTCACCCACTCCCCAAGGGGTAGATGGCGTTTCTTCTCTGGAATTAAAGTTGAACGTTCCCTGCAGTGGTTCCCAGAGTGTGTGATCTCTGTACAGTGCTAGCTGGTCATTCCAGGCACACTTCTCACTTCTCATCTGACATCATGGGTGGGTGGGACACAGCCCCCAGGCAGGAGGAGAACCACAGGTTATTGTGTAATTCAAATGCTGATTTCTGTAATCCCCATAGCTGGTTGTGGTCCCTATTCTGAGAATCTCTTGTCTCAATGTAAACAATGCTTCCCAATTGCCCCCTGATATGCCAATAAAGCAGTTTACAGCCAATCGCTGAGCAGGAGAGAAAATAAGGACTGGACTTCCTGCCAACCGCAGCAGGAAGAATTAGAGGAGGAAGTAGGGGACTGAGCCATGGGCAGATAGATGTCCAGGAGGGACTAAGAGAGAAAGAGAGCTCAACAAAGAAAGCTACAAAGTGCAAGTATCTCCGGGATGGAAGCCAAATTAGCTTGGAGGGTTAAGACTAGAGTAATAATGACTCAGTTCTTGTGCTGTGAAGCTTGTTAAAATAATATAATGGGCTACTGGGAATTGAACTCTGGTCATTGCAAAAGCAGCGTGTTCCCTGAACTGCTGAACCATCTCTCCAGCTCCGTTTCATTCAGAGTCCAGTTATATGTAAGATAAGGTTAGGAATTACAGTTAAAGCTTTTTCATTTAGACATATAAGTGAGAGAATCATAAACTTGATTTTATACTTCACACCAGCATTTATTAAGACAAGACCAGATCTTGCTTCAGTGATACCTCTACCCATTCCCTCAGTGTCCAGGGTTATTTCAAGGCAAGTCCCAGGCACCACATCATTTCACTGTTAAGTAATTTGGTATGTTTTTGTATCACAGAGTCTTTTAGCAACATAACCACACAGCTACTAATTATAATCCATTAATTTCAAACGTATAGCCAGGGTTCACCTTTCTCTGGCTGAATTATAAGTGTGTATGTATACATGCTTAACTTAGAGTTTAAATAAAGCTTATACATAAAAATTAATTGATTTCTTTCATATATCTACTCTATTAAAAACTCATTTTTTGGGGAACTAAAAAAATGACTCGGGATTTAAAAGCATTTGCTGGTCTTGCAGAGAACCTGGGCTCAGTTCTTAGCACCTACATGGTGGCTAGCATCTCTAGTTTCAGAAGATCCAATGACTCTTCTGACCTTGGCAGGTACCAGACATGTGTATGGCACATGCAAGCAGGCAAAACATTAATACACAGAAAAGAAATCTAATTTTTTTAAACAAAACCTCTTTTCCCCTGAGAAACAAACATTCAGTTGCATAAAGCAGACTGTATCTTGCAACATTTCTCCCAGCGATTTTCTAGCCACAGTAGCTTAATCTCTAAAGCTCCTCCCCTTTCTTTAGACTCTTGCTTTGTAGTCACCTCTCATGTTTGTCAACATTCCACTGACAGCCACTGACCCATTTTCTTTGAAGACCTTCCTTATGTTTCAAAGCCTTCCTTCCCAAAGTGTTAATGATTTATCAGCTGTGTCCCAGCCACTCCTCTACCCCCATCCAAGGTGACATGTGATAAGCTCAGGGTCCAGGTGCACATCCTTGTTGGAGCTCCTTGTCCTGTAACTGCAGGGCATCTCATCTCAGACAGCTATGGAGATGGCCAACCTGAGGTAATGACCAGAGTCTGTTCACAATGAAACTCTGTTATGACTATAAACCCTTTCTTACACTTCTACCTTTTCCTAGAAAACTCTTAGCCTCACTTTCAATGATGCCGGTTAGTTCCAGTCAGTTCTCCCCAAGACTGTCCTTTTCCCCACTTCCATCACTCCTCCAAAGAACAGCTGCCATTTCTCTTTAGTGCCTCCTGAAAATCACTGTGCAGGTTAGTCAGTAAGCTGGGACCATGTCTGCACATGTGAAAACCATCAGCATCCATTGTTACCTTGCCATAGTGAGGCTGCAACCTCATTGTTTCTCATAACACTTCTCCCAGCGTCCTTTTTTTTTTTTTTTTTTTTTTTTGAAGACTGTTTCTCTGTGTAGCCCTGACTGTCCTGGAACTCATGCTGTAGTTATCGAACAGGTCTGGAGACTATGGTTTCATGCCTATTAAATGCCTCCTGTTATCAAGATTAGCTCCCTGCCAAAACCTTCCAACAGATCCCAGTCCCACGTGAGAAACGGCAACACTTCCCTAACAGTGAGCAGCTGACAGAAGGTGACCAGATTCCCAGCTGGCTTCTTTCCTATCCTGCAGGGAAAACACATTCTACTAAAACCATCATCTTTATTTTTAAAGCTGCTTCCTAAAATTGGCTGTTGTTAGCCACAAATAAATGTGTGACTCACAACTAGCCGATGCTCCTTGGTGGAAATATCACGATATTGCCGTGTAACGAAAAGCGATGACCCACCTTTTCTTCTTTACAGCATTTAATAAGAATTAGCTTATGGAAAGAGCGGAACTGTGAGCCCCAACGCTCCTCATCGTGTTTTGTTCTAATATATCCTTCCCAATGGTGTGGATTAATGTAGGTCTCAAAAGATCCTGGAAAGACAGTTTTAAAGATGCTTTACTACAAGCAGTTCTGACTCTGGAATTAAATGAATACATGCTGCTAGTTAAAAGAAGTTGCCTGTGTTTACTACCAGCTTAAAAACAAACAAACAAATGTGTGAAAACATTAACCTCCCCCCTATTCAATCTAGTTAGAAAGCAAAGAATGTAAAAGGAGATCACAAAACAAAATCCAACAGCAAAACACTTGCAGAATCAAACAAACAGACAAAATAATAGAGAGGTTAAAAATAAAGGAACATACAGAAATATTATAATAAGCATAAGTGAAACTGGAAATGATTTGGCTAAAATAGATATTAAAATAACTATAATTAAATGAGGCAATAGGTCAGGGTCTAATTAAGATATAAATAACATAATAAATGTACAACAAAATAAACACATAAATTAGATAATAACATGAAGTATATCAAGCAGCCCCTGTTGGAAGTAGAAGGAAAAGCAGAAAATAATACAATAATATTGACAAATAGCACACAGTGGGCTGGAGGAATAGCTTAGAGGCTAAGAGCTCTGGCTGCTCTTTCAGAAGACCCAAGTTCAATTAGCTCTCGCATGGCAGCTTAAAACCATCCATAATTCCAGTTCCAGGTGATCCAGTGCCCTCTTCAGACCTTTGTAGGCTGTAAATATTGTTTTTATTTCCTCTGATGAAGGAATAGCATGAGAGTTGTACCCAAGCTATGTGAATACATGGCTTGGGCTGAGCTCAGAGGATTTCTTTCTCTGTTATAACCATCCCTAGGTCTAGGCTTGGAAGGTTTGAGCTTCCATACAATCTAATCTGCAAACCCGAACCCTGAAGGCTCCAGCCTCCAGCCTCTGACTGCTAACCTAGGCCTGGAATGTTTCAGCCTTGAAACTTACTGCTGAATAAATTCAGTTTCTCTGGCTGGTTTGACTCAGCTGTTCTGGCCCAAATGCCTGTCCAAGTTGACTGATTCAAACTGGCTTCTCGCAGCTTCTGACTGAATTGCTCTGCCTGGCCTCAAACTAACTATGGCAATATGTTCAAATCTTCTGGCCCCTTCTCATTCTCTGGCTCATTCTGTCTTCACCTGTCTCTGTAAAACTGTCACAGTAAAAACTGCCTCTCACACTCTCACAGTGCACTGCCCCTTTCTCTCCCTGCACTGCTCTTAAGTAGCTTCTCTTTCCTGTGCTTTTGTTGTGAGAGTTGGGCATATCCTATCTCTGACTCATTCTGTCAAGTCTTTTTCTGATTCATCACTTTATCTGCCCCTCAATTAGACATCACTTTCAAACTAACCTTACTTTTACTGTTTGGGATATCATTAGATGTGTACTAAGGACATGTTTATATTCCCGCCAGATCATGTAATCCAGGGTGTGTCTGCATTCCAACCAGATCACATAGACCCGGAAGGTCTTTGTCAGAGCAGCCATGTTGCTGGATTAAAGTTCCTCTGCAGCAGGCACCACACATGCACATGATACACAGGCACACAAACATAAAGATAAAAATAAACTAATCTAAAAAGAGAATCAAAGAAATAGCATACAACTATCAACCTTCCACAGAATAAGTATTGACTCTGGCATATGTAATTTGATCGAGATAAATAACAGATGAATAAATTTTGACACATATACAACCATATACTCCAATTCACAGAGCACGCCATTCTTCCCACATCTCCCACGGCTAAACAGTATTCTCGGGAAATGAGCCTGCATCTTACATGAGGGTTAGACTGCTAGTTAGTTCCTTAAAAATATTTAAAAAAGAAATGGCATCTGCATACATATGCACCAGTGTCCACAGAGGCCAGAGGAGGGCATCGGACCCCGGAGCTGCATTGCTGGGCGTATCCTCTGAGGGCCTAATTGTAGCAAAGAGCCAACACCACTTCAAAAGTGACTGCCACCTGTGCAGAGCTTCTGACTCTTACGGGGCGTCGAGGTGGCCTCAGGGTCTGTTGCATAGCAGTTCCCACCTCTGAAGGTGGCTGCCGGCCTGTGAGCAGCAGAGGGGAGACCCTCTCATTGCAGGGCCAACCCAAGCAAACGCAAAGTTCCCAGCACACTTCCCTGAGGTTCCCATTCACTGTCTGACTCCTAGTGCTTTGGCATATTTAAACATATGCTTTATTGTAAAGATTATTTGTTTTTATTTTATATTTTAATGTGACATGGTTATTTTTTGGTAACTTTACATATGCATGCAACATCGTTTGATGGTCCCTGGCTCCTCACCATAACTCTTCCCAGATCCACCCACACTCTTCCATCTATTTTTTATTTTTATTTATGTATATGTGTGAATATACGCTCTGTGTGGGGGGTGGCCAGGGAAGTCGGTAGGGGGCTTCTAGTCCCTGGAGCTGGCATTATGGGTGGCTCTGAGCTGCCTGACGTGGGAAGTGAACCCAGGCCCTCAGGAAGACCAGGAGGCATGCAAACCCTTGTCCATCTCTCCAGGCCCTGCATAATCTAAAGAATTACTCTCAACTAACAGAATCTGTAGCACTTGAAAACCATGAAAGGCTATATGTTTAGATAATTATGAGGATTTTTGAAGATTAAGAGAGACAGTGCTATAAATATCACAGTGAAGACCTAAATCTCACTTTTAAAGCATAAACCTTATAAATGGAAACTTTAATATATTTTTTAACATTTTGGTTCAGCAGACAGGGGTAACACTTTACCATCTTATCCTCCTATCACGAAGCAATGGCTGCTCCTAGAAGTACTGTGCCTGTCAAGTCAACTCCTCTCTTCTTTCTCCGCACTTGGTCTTGTCTAGTCCTGTGTCTCAGATCCAACCCTAGCTGGCCATGTGTGCACTTCTCTGATGAGTAGATTTCCTGTAGGTTCTGCTATGGCCTCTAGCCATCCCATTAACTAATGTATTATGTATAAATGCCATTTATATTTGATGTCCTTATCATATAGCATTTTTTGTAGTCTTTATTTGGAAGTCAAATGATGAGATTGGGATCCCAGAAGTTCTGGTCCACATAGACTCCACATTGGCACACTTGCTGGGTGTGCTTATCTAAATAAATAGCAATGTTAGGAGTATGAATAATTACTGACAACAAGAGAAACATAACTGAAGGGAGGGAACATAAGCAGTAAGGAAGAAACTAGCATCAACTGTGCATGATCCTCTTGAAGTCAAGAAGGAAAAAGAAAGTGTCCACAGGGCGAGACATAAGGGCAAACCTAAGCAAGCCGGCTCCTCAGACCCACTAATGCTGCCATTTTGGATCATGTGGATCCTTTCCAGGGAGAGTTCTGACTTCTATAGGGTGCTCAGATGCAAACTGACTCTCTCCTCCCCAGATGCCTGTATTACCACCCCAGTGTGGTAAAGAAATTATCTCCAGACATTACCAAATCTTCTCCAGAGGCTAAAAATTCTTAATTCTTCCCAGTTTGGAAAATAGAAATAGGTCAATATCTGAAATAAATTCAGTGGACTAAAACCTACCTGCTAATAAAGAGTCTTAACACCCCTCAAAACAGCAATGATCCACCAAAGATACACCCAAACCATAGCAATAACACCTAAGAATTAGAAATAAGAGTGTAGAAACACAGAGATGGAGGCTACCTAGAGAAAGTTACATCACAAAAAAGATTTTTACGGGCTGGAGAGATGGCTCAGAAGTGAAGAGCACAGAGGACCCTAGTTCTGTCCACACCTGCCTCTAACCCTAGAGCCAGGGTATCAGACACTGTCTGGCCTCCTCAGCTACTCCCATTCATGTGGCAAACTCTCATGTAAACATGGGCACATAAACAAAAAGAATTTAAAATATATTTTAAGTAAAAAAATTGTTCAGAGTAATGAGAAATATTATATAGAAATGCAGAATTTACATTGGAGAAAATAACTCTATTTGCATATAATTGCATAAATTTACAAGATGTAGTAAAGATACAAAGCTACAAACAGAAATTGCCCATCATACAGCGTACTTCAACACACTTCTCTCAGAACCTGACAGGAGTATAAAGTTAGCAATGAAGTAAATGGCAGAACAAGCTAGATCACATACAGATCTTGCCTCCAATAAGTGAGTATAGAACTTTTCCCATGTAGCACATGCATCAAGACACCAAAATGTCTAAAGAATTTCAAAGAATCAGTCTCATGCAGAGCACAAGGATACATTTCTTTATATAATCGAGTTATGATCCTTAAAATGAGGCCCCTGAATATTAAGTGATTTTTGAACTGCAAAAATTACTTTTAGAATTGAAAGGACACAAATTAACTGCAGTGTTAAAGTTCAGAGCTATTGTTGCCTGTGGCCAAAGGGGCAAGGTGCCGGGAGGAGGGGGAGGGAGGACGGAAGAGGGAGGAAGGAGGAGGGATTCTGATACTTTCCATTTCTCAAGCAGTGGCGGTTTTGAGCGTATGGGGTCAAGCTGTACTTCCGACTTTTCAGTGTACACGTCATCCCTTAAGAAAGTTTAGAAAACCTGTGCATTGCAGCTACAGGGATAGACAGCAGGGCAGGTGGATCGCAGGGGCTCTCCGGCCAACCAGCCGAGTGGAAAGAGTTAACTTCAGGCCCAGTGAAAGACCCTGTCTCAAAAATAGGGAGGAGAAATGATAGAGAAACAGGGTCTGACACCAGCTTCCGGCTTCCATACCTGCCTGCTTGCAAGTACACCCTCCCATGTTAGGAATAAACCCGTGCATGCATCACATACACACACTCTCTCTCACACACACATACACACACTCACACACACACACTCATTCACTGTAGAGTAGCCATAAAATATTCAAAATTCATAGGCTAAGGATTCAATTCAAGATATTGTAAAACAAAGTTGTCTTATCATTTCTTTAAAATGAAGGTTTTTTTTTCTTCCCCTCCAAAAAAGTATAGACACTGGAGAAAGGGTGAATGCTCGAATTAAAGTCCGGACCACCGGACACTGTCTCGCCCCTCCCCCTCATCAATGGCACTTTTTGTCGCCTTACCTAAGCGTATACAAATGGGGTGTAACATTAAATGTTTCGTGAGTCCTTCAAAAACTGGAAACGATTCTTCTAGGTCACAGCAGGAGAACCACATTTGAAGATGCAGCCATGGCGCTTCCGGCTTAGGAGGGCGCTCCTACAGGGGAACAGAGAGAACACAAAAGGCAGCAGTTTATGGAGACAACAGCACCGTGCTCATCTGGGGGTGGGGGTGGGGAGGATAAGCTGATACAGTGCGTTAGAAACAGCCATTCTCTGCAGCTTGTGGGTAGGGGCATCTGCTGTGCAAGAGCAAGGACTTGAATTCGGATCCTCGGCATCAATGGAAAAATCGGGTGTGGCTGTGTACATCCTTCAGAGTCAGGAGGAGAGCGGGAACTTGGTGGGCAGAAGCCTGCCCCAAACCAGTGAACTTGAGAGCTTTCTTAAGGGAAGAAGGGTGGCGGAGGAAGGTACCCACCATTCTATGATGGCTTCTATCCATGTGTTTTGGGCACCCCCTCCAAATATACACCCCCTACCCCATACAACTGTTTCTAAACACAAATAGTAAGATACGGTGAAATAAAGGTGAGTGGTAAAGGTGTGTTACTATGGTAGTGTACAGGCTGAGACAGGAGGACCATGAGTTCAAACCTAGCCTAGGCTACCTTGTCTTAGAAAGAAAGGCAGTGGACAGAGGGAGACAGTAACTCACCCATAAAATCTTTTACCAAAGTTTACCCTGCCTGCAAGAAGTGTACGGAGCAGAGGTTGAGGGAATGGTAAACCAGTTATTGGCCCAACTTGAGACCCACCCCATGGGAAAGAGCCAACCCCTGACACTATTAATGAAGCTCTGCTTTGCTTGCAGACAGGAGCCTAGCATAACTGTCTTCTAAGAAGCTTCATCCAGCAGCTGATAGAAACAGATGGAAAGACCCACAGCCAAACATAGGCCGAGCTCGGGGAGTTGTGCGGAAGGATGGGAGGAAGGATTGAGGGAGCTGAAGGAGTTAAGGATATCACAAGAAGACCTACAGAGTCAACTAAGCTGGGCCCATGAGGGCTCATAGAGACTGAACCACCAACCAAAGAGCATGCATGGACTGGTCCTGGGCCCCCTACACATATGTAGCAGGTGTGCAGCTTGTTCTTCATGTGGGTCTCCTAACAACGGGAGCAGGGGCTGTCTCTGACTCTGTTGCCTGCCTTTGGATACCTTTCCTCTAGCTGGGCTGCCTTGTCAGGCCTCAGAGGGAGATGATGAGCTGAGTCCTGCTGCGACCTGAGGTGGCAGGGTGGGTTGGTACCCCTTGGGGGCCTCCTCTTCTCTGAGAAGAAGGAATGGGGGGAGTGAGAGTGTGAGGGTAGGATTGGGAGGAGAGGGGGGCTAGCATCAGGCTGTAAAGTGATTAAATAAACAAATGGGGGAAAGCAAGCAAGCAAAAAGCATAGCGCTGTGTCAACCCTAGTTCTCAGGGAACTTCTCTGCACATGGGAACAGGGGCTGAGGCTTTCAAGTTGACACTGCAGAGGCAGAGTTGAAGGAGTAGAGTCAAATCTGTTATGCTTACATTCAGGCTCTCCCATACACCCATCTTCCCAACTCCAAAATATTTTTCTGGTTAATGGCATTTTTCACTGCACAACCATAGTCCAGTCCAAAGAAGAGTCCAAGATGGTCTCAGCCTGGAAGGTGAGGAAAGCTGAAAAGAGGGTAAGACCAGCTCCAAGACAAGCAAGCACTTAATTTTATAGGGATGGAGAGATAGTCAGAGGTTAAGAGCACTTGCTTCTCTTGCAGAGAACCTGGGTTCAGATTACAGCAGCCATGTCAGATGGCCCACAACCACCCATGACTACAGTTCCAGGGGATCTTGACAGCCTCTTCTGGACTTGGCAAGTACTCATGTGCACCCCCAATATACATATAATTTAAAAGAACCCATTAAGAACACACACACACACATGCACACTTTAGTTATGATGAGCATATATGGAGTTATCCCCGATATTTCTAGAAACCTCCATTGTGCCACTTGGGAATATCTCATGGAGCACTTACATAAGGCTGAAGAGTTTTTCAAAAGAAGGATAACTATGACCACAGGCTAATGGTAGTTCTCCAAAACTCCCCTAACTAGATATCTGAGGTTTCAGACTACATTTTCAAACAGTTTGTTGTTATAAATCACACATCATTCAATTGAATGATTTAAGGCATATGACCCCGTGGTTCTCAAATTTCCTAATGCTGTGGCCCCCGAATACATTTCCTCATGTTGTGGTGACCCCAACCATAGTTATTTTGTTGTTACTTAAAAACTGCAATTTTGTACAGGTATGAATCATAATATAAATATCTGATATGCAGGATATCTGATATGTGACCCCCCAAAGGGGGTTGCAACCCATAGTTTAAGAACTGCTGATATAACCTAATGAAATTTGAATATTAACAGATAAGTGCAACCATTCCACAGCCAGTTTTAGAAGATTTAATCCTCTCAATATCAGACTGTACAGAAACACACTCCAGGAGCCTTCTTAGGTCCAATTTCAGATCATTACAGCAAGGTGGATCATGCAATTACATGTCACATTAAGGGCACATAGAATTATTTTATACTATATTGTAGTCTATTACACATGCAACAGGCAGCATTATGCCTAAAAGTGCATGTACCATAATTCAACACATCATTGCTATAAGTTGCTAATGATCATCCAAGCCTGCTGAGTTGTGATGTTTTTACTAGTGGAGGCTATTGGCTGCTGGCTGTTAAGGGTGGTGGCAATTTCTTAAGAGCAAAACCCAATGCAGATCTTGTTCTTTAACAATGGTTTCTCTGCAGTATCTCACCCACAGTAGACCATCTTTCAAAACTGGAGTCAGTTCTCTCAAATCCTTCTCATTCAAGTAAGTTGTGCGATATTTTATTTTAAGAAGATTTATTTTATTATTTGCTTACATGTATCTCTCTCTTTTTCTCTCTGTGTTGTGTGTGTTAACCTGTGTACAGGTGCCTTCAGTGTTTCTGTAAGAGCAGCAGATGCTCTTTTCCTTTGAGCCACCTCTCCAATCCCTTGTGTAATATCTTAAGCCCCTTCCACAATCTCCAAAGTATCTTCACCAGAAGTAGTTTCCATCTCAAGAACTCAGAGTGTTTGGTCTATAAGAAGCAATTCAGGTTTCATCATGAGATTGTAGCAAATTAGTCACTCTCTCCAAATCCCCAGACACTTCTAACTCTAGTCCTCTGCATTTTTAGAAGCTACCTATGTACTTTCTTCCTGTACAGAAGTCTGGATCCCCTCATAGTCATCCATGAGGGTTAAAGTCAACTTATTGTACATTCTCTGTAAAGGAATTTTTATCCAGCAACATGGCTGCTCTGATCACTTCCAAAGACCTTCTAGGCCTGTGTGATTTGGATGGAAGGCAGCCATATCCTTAGTCCCAAACAATGTAAGTAAAGTTAGTTTGTAGAAGGAAACACCCATGTTTGAAAGTGATGTCTAACTGATAGGCAGATAAAGTGACTAATCAGAGAAAGATTTGACAGAATGAGTTAGAGATAGGCTACTCCCAATTCTCACGAGAAGAGAGAGGAAGGAGAGGCAACTTAAGAGAACAATGCAGAAAGGGGGTCAGCGTTTACCGGGAGAGTTGTATGGAGACAGGTGTCAGGCCAAGCTAGACACAGGTGAAGACAGAACGAGAATGAGAAGGAGCCAGAAGATTAGAAAAGATTGCTAGAGTTAGTTTGAAGCCAAGCAGAGCAATTCAGTCAGAAGCTGAGAGAAACCAGTTTGAGCCAGAACGGCTGAGTTGAACCTTCCAGTCAGAGTTCAGAAAGAGCTAGAAAGGGTGAGCTTATTCAGTAGTAAGTCTCAGAGGCTGAAAACATTTTAGGCCTAGATGAAATTGTATGGAGGCTAGAAGCAGATGAGACAGAAAGCTTTGGAGACGACTTTACATCAAGCAAATAAAAGTTACTCTTACAATTCCTGTTAACCCCTCTCTTAAACCATGAATATTCAAAATGAGGTCTAGATGCTGAACTCTTTTCAGAGATTTTCAATTTACTTTGCCCAGATATCTAGAAGAATCACATTCTACGGCAGCTATGTCTTTATCAGGTGTGCTTCTTCAGTAACAAGGCTTGATGGCCAATCCACTGGGCTCCAGAGGGGACGGTTCCAGAAAACCTGGAGACAACATTCCCCTCATAAAGCCTTGTGAGAACTCTTGTGTGAGGTTGTGGTTTGGATGTGAAATGGCCCTCACAGGCCCATGTGTTTGAAAAATTGGTCTCTAGCTGATGTCACTTTGGGTTAGGTTGTAGAAGCATTAGGGGGTGGAGTCTTGCTGGAGGAAGTGGGTCTATATATATATATATATGTGTGTGTGTGTGTGTGTGTGTGTGTCTTCCTTTTCTGTAGTTGGTGGTTAGTGGCCTGGCTGTAGCTTATCTGTTGTATGTGTCTGTCGTCTGTCCCTTACAAAGAAGGATTTTGCTCTGCATTCATTGAACAGCATAGAAAACATGGTGTGAGAAGGAATGAGAAATACTTTTGCTTTGCTTTTCAGAAATCCTTATCAGCGTTTTACAAGGAAGACATTACTGAGCCAGGAGAGCCTTCAAAATCAAACCGAAGTTATCACCTGAATCCACACGCTGCTCTCAACCTTCATGGCCGCCCCACTAGCTCTGCTTTCTGACCATATGACCATGCGCTTCCTGCTTTGGCACCATGCCTTCCCTCCAGGATAGCCTGTGCCCTCTGCTGACCTGAACACTTCCTCAAGTCGCTTCCTGTCACGTGTTAGTTAGTCACAACAGTCAGGGAAGTAAAGCGTGAGTTAACAGGTGGGGGAAGGCTCGCCCTCAGTGCGTCACCGTACCTTCTCCATCCCTGCAGACCCTCGCAGGAAGAAGTTCCACTCGGCCTCCGTGAGCAGCCCGTGCTGGCGCATGATCTCCACGCAGAGCATGAAGCTGTAGATAAGTTTGTGCTGCTCGAAAAGCCCCCGGGACACATTGGTGTAGGCGGTGAGGAGCGTCTGCTGCAGCAGGATGCCGAGGCGATACTGCAGATCATCAGCCTTCTCCGAGGTCTCAATAGTCGTGTTGAACAGCTGCGGAAGGAAGACGGATTTGGCAAATTCTCTGTGAAGCAAAAACTCCTGTCCCGCCCTTTCCCTCACTCTGACGTACAGTGAGCAATGTGGTAGGCAAATGCTGTGGAAAAATCTAGAACAGGTCTCAGCTTAGTATGTGAGATTTGTCTTTAGTGTGCCCCCTATCTCACTTTTCAGGAATGGACCAGTGACAAACTCTTAGTGATGCTCCTAACACATCACTGGGTGAGCGACACGATGCTCTGTGGACGATAACTTGGCAGCAGCTTCCTTCACGTCAACCTTCACATTGTAAACTCTTTACCTGCTGGGTCATCCTGCTGGTCCAAGAAGCTGACTTAAAGGACCCTTCCATCCTATTTCTTGTCTGGAGACTTTGAAAGCAGACTCCACGGTCAAAGATGTCCCATTTTACAGGGAAGGCAGTAGAGATGGTGGCACTGAAGGATCAGGCATGGGAGGTCGGAGGTGACCCTCTGCATTTCTGGCAACATCTGAGCCAGGTCCATAAGTCTCCCTGACATTAGCAGGGCTTAGGGGAAGAACATAATTACTGTAGACAACTGTGATAGTCCCTTGTAACCGTTAGTGAATGACTAATGGTTATTTTGATGCCTTCAGAAGAGGGCACCATTTTGAAGTAGCTTTCTTTCAGTGCTGGGGACAGAACTGAACACCTTGGCATGCAGGCAAGGGCTCTGCCTCCAAGCTATATCCTTAGTCCCAGACTGCTCAGGCTGGCCCTGAACTTGCTGGGTAGCACAAGCTGCCCTTAAGCTCAAAATTCTTCTGTTTCGCCTTTCCCAAGTCCTACGATTACAGTGTGCTCCACTGTGCGTAGCAGTATTGGGATGTGGTTATTATCATTATTTATTTTTTTTTAACTCCAGGTCTCGCAAATGCTAGATAAGTACTCTACCACTGAGCCATGTGCCCCATACAATGGGCTTTCTTTAAAAGCCTGGGAAGTTGCTGAGATGGGTGAGAGCTCAGGGAAATGTAGTATCTTTGGTACCAAAATAATAAAAAAACAACAACAACAAACATTAAATTACAAAGTGCCGTAAAGAATTTTAGTGTGAAATGGATTTATGGCTGGTTTTGGTAGATGTGGTGATTTGAATGAAAATGGCCCCAGAGGCTCATATACTTGAATGCTTGGTCCCCAATTGCTGGGGATGTTTGAGAAGGATTAGGCTGTGTAGTGGTTTCAGTAGTCCTCGCTGGAGGAAGTGCAAGGTTTAGAAAGCCCACCCATTTCCCCAGTTAGTTCTCTCTGCCTTGTGCTTCGGATGAGATGTAAGCTCTCAGCCACTTCTCCAGTGCTGTGTTTGACTGCCTGGGCCGTGATGCTCATGGACTCTCTGAAACTGTAAGGCACCATTAAATTCTTTCTTTTATAAGTTGCCTTGGCCATGGTGTTTTGTTACAGCAGTAGAATAACTAAGACAGTGAACAACTTCCTCATTTGGGCTGTTGTCTGCAAATACATTTTGGGTTCTTGACTTTTCTTTCAAAGCATAAACCCTTCAGATTTGACAATCTCTTATCTCTTTTTCCCCCCTCAGCTGAGGCATTTTAAATAGCGTCTTCACATTCCTTTCTCTTTTAAGATTTATTTGTTTTATTTATGTATATCTCTTTCTTTCTCTCTGTATATATCCTATAAGTGTATGGGTGCCCACAGAGGTCAGAAGAAGATGTCAGATGATATGGAGCTAGAGTTATAGGTGTTTGTGAACTGCCTGTTGTGGGTGCTGGGAACTGAACTTGGATCCTCTGGAAGAACAGTAAGTGCGCTTAACCACTGAGCCATCTCTCCAGCCCCATATTTGTATATGTGTGTATATATGTATGTATTTTTATTTTATCTATGCCTGCATGTGTACATGTACACCACAAGCATGCCTGCTGCCTGTGGAGGCCAGGGGTGGACACTTGGAACTGGAGTTATGGACAGTTGTAAGATGTCACATGGATGCCAGAGCAGCGAGTGCTCCTAACTGCTGAACCATCTCTCCAGCCTGCACATATTTATTTCCTGAAGGAGCCGTTAAGCCTTTGAAAAACATGAATTACCAAACAGCAGGGATAAGAAGGCATTATCTGAGTCATCTAGATGGTATTAAAGGAGCTAATAATCCTTATTTTGCTTGGCTTTATAGCTGCTAGCAAAAAACGGGGACCTGAGATGGGGGCACACAGATGTGTGCTGTGGGAATGGAGGGGTGACCCTGGTGCACACAACTTCTAAAGGCTGCTAAAGCAGGCGAACTGCAGAAAGAGAGCCCAGGTACTCAAAACAACAAAACAAGACAGAAAAAGAGAACTCTCACTTGTTTCCATTTTTCAGTTTTCTCTACTGAGGACATGTGAGTTTCCAATGGGGGAGCCTTCCTTCCCGCAGTTCCAGTTGCTGAGGGGCTCTGACCATAATGACAGAGCCATTAAGACGGATCTAGCTCGTTTGTGTCGTAGCACTTGTCCGGACCTTTCCATCTTTGTGGAAACTGTCTGACTGCTGTGGATGTACAGAAACAGTCTCTCAAGAGACTCGTGCGGTGCTGCACGGTGTCACACATTGAGGACAGAGGAGCGGAGAGCTTCAGCACGGCCTTCTGGGAAGTCATTCTGCGGCTGGAGAGAGGCACCCACTTCCTGAGGCAAGGTGGGCTAAGTGCCCACAAGGCATATCAGGTGAGAGGAATGACTGCCGGGATGGTTGGCTATCCTGCCCATCTGGAACCCGGGTGGTACCCTCTTTCCTCAGGCCTGGACTATCCTGAGCAAGTTGCTAGACTTCAGTGTGAGCAGTGTGCCACTCACGGCCAGGCCCAAAACTCTACCTGGGTTCTCTGTACCATTGCTTCAGGGAGATGGCTTCTTGGTACCCACCTCACTTTCTTGTAGGAAGATGGCCACGGCCTTGGAGTGGCCACTGACTGTGAGCACAGTTGGATGCTGTGTGATCCTACGTGTGTAGGGTAGGCCAACCACTAACTGAAATAACAGTGCCAGACTTTCCACATCTTACCGTATGTTCCTCATAAATACCAGAAACCAGGAAGGTTAGACAGTGTTAATTACATTTGAAGAAAATAAAAATGTATTTCAAAAGAGGAAGGAATTATAAACGAAATATACTGTTTTTTTTTTCTACTGAAGAATTAAATGAAATAAAACTCTGTTAAGGAAAAAAAAACATTGCAAAGAAGCTGTTTGGAAAAAATTTAAATTTGTGCAGGGTCCAGCAACTTCTTGGAAACAAAGTATGTGCTCAAGGTTGCACTTTCTGTTCCAGATTGCATTCTGCTTCTAAACTGTGACACTTGAAATTATCCAAGTGAGTAAGAACATGAGCACTTGGGGTGAAGCACAGGGCCCCTCGAGTTAGGACCCCTGCCAGGTGTGCTTGCCCGTGACTGGGCACAGCTATGCGCGCCCTTCGCTTTGCTGAAATGCTTTGGATTGTGTGCTTATTTTCTCAAGGCACCAGACCCACTTCTTAGGATGCACATTAACCCAGCTGTGTGAGTAAGGCCTCACAGGTGTGGCTGGAAGTCAGGGCACTCTCCATGTTAGAGGGAGCGCCGTCAGCACAGAAGAACCAGTGAGTCTAGGCAAGGAGAATGGATCAGCCTAGCTAGTGTGTTCCAAGGAATCAGGCATACCTCTAGTCCTCTACTGAGAGTCACATAGGAGAAGGAGAAGGAGGAAGAAGAGGAGGCCTTTGTCTTAATGTCATGGTTTGTATAAACATGGAGGATAACAAAAGTGGCAGTGAGCTAAGTTGTTCTGCGTAGAAGAGGGGTACTATGTGCCGCGGGAGTCGGTAGAGGATGCGGGAGAAAACAGAGAGAGGTGGATGGAGAATACAGAAGAGAAGATAGGTAGGGTGGCAAGTCTCTCTAAGACAGAACCTGAAAACTGTAAATGACAAACTGTACTCTTCTACTGAATTCTTGCTTAACTGCTCTGGCTATAACAACAAGAGATGTGGGAATACGAATGTGCTAAGTTGTGTCTCTATGGTAACCTTTTTACTATCTATATGAATCCCATGTTATACTTTAAATATGCATAATATTTCTCTTTTTTTGCCTTTCCCCTCCAAGCTTTTGTACATATATAGATTATATATTGTGCAAATTCCCTCAGTACTTTTAAAATTATTAGCTAAATTTTTTCCAGTCTTCTAATTATTAGTATTTAGATAAAAGACACAACACAGACATGACCGGAGGAGCATCGAGGTGGAGAGTGGGCTAGTGAGGTGCTCGTTTTGGGTGGGAGAGTTCTGTCCCCCTGCAGTCTTCAGTGAGCCCACCAGAGCTTGCTGAAGCTCCAGGCCCCAGAATGCACTCTTGGTAGATACTGAGCTCTAGGGAAGGTGAGGATGCAAGTCTTCTTCAGGAGAGAGCAGCTGGGAGTCAGGTGTGAACACGAGCATGAGAACCAGAGGTGAAACACTTCCCCCAGCGAGGCTGCCTTGCCTGGCTTCAGTGGAAGAAGATGTGCTCAGTCCTGAGGAGACTTGAAGTGCTGGGGTGGGTTGATACTCGGTGGGCTCCCCTTTTCTGGGAAGGGGAGGGGGTGGGGGAAATTGGGTGGGTGGGCGGGACCAGAGGAGAGGAAGGAGGGGGCTGAAGTCAGGATACAAAGTAAATAAATAAATAAACTTAATAAAAAGTAAAATAAAATAATTAAAAAGAAAACAGGGATGTCTCATAGTCTGCTAGTGAAACAGAAAAGGAGCAAAGGAAAGAGAGACTTCTGAGTCATAGCCGTCGGGGAAGAAAGCACAGCCTGGTGTAGGAGACATTGTGGGGACGGATGGGGCACATGCAGGAACCCGCTCTGAGGCTGGCGCCACACTTCCAAGCCTGCTGCAGAGTAGAAAGAGCCAGCACAGAGCACAAAGTAATTCTAGCCCATTTCCAAATGTGTATTGGGGAATATGGTGTGTGAGATGTTTATGCATGTGTGTATTTATGCATATGCTCTGCATAAGGGTGAATACGTGCACACATGAGAACATGAATGTGGAGACCTGAGGTTGATGTGGGGAATCATGGTCACACTTCCACTTTACTTCCCTAAATCAGGGTCTCTCAATCAAACCTGCTCATCGATATGGCTCATGTTGCTAAACAGAGTGCTCTGGAGAGCCCCTGTCTCTGCCTTCTCAGGTTGGAATCACGAATCACGGGCAGGTGGCCTGCCCCGCCCCCACATTTGCTCTAGTCTTCTCATTCTTGAGCAGAAAGCACTCGAATCATTGCTCCGTCCCCTAAAGCAGTGGGTCTCAACCTTCCTAATGTCGCCACCCTTTAGTACAGTGCCTTATGTTGTGGTGACCTCCAACCACAAGATTTTTGTTACTACTTCATGACTGTAATTTTACTGTTGTTATGAATTGCTATGTAGATATCTGATAGGTGACCCTGTGAAAGGGTCAGTCGACTCCCAAAGGGGTAGTGACCACAGGTTGAGAACCACTTCTCTAAAGAGATTCTTAGAATGAAAAGCAGACCCGAGGGAAAGCAGGCAAGCTAGTTAGTTGAGGACGCAGAGAGGAAATGAGCCTTTCGAAGCTCGACCCTCCTCTTCCCTTACATACTGAGCTCTGGATTCCTTAGGTGGTCCCGTAGATGGGACCACTCTTGACTCTGTACCTGCACCCCACGTCCCGGAGAATTTCACCCCCAAACTTGACTCATGGCTTGTCAAAGGAATGGAATAACCCAAGAAGGTTTGCAGGGAAGTCCCAACAGGCAGTTACCTGTTTAAAATACTTCAGTGAATACTGATACATGGGATCGATTTCTGAGAGGCTGGCGATGACGAAGTACATCACGGAGCCCTGTGTGGCCACGGGGCGGTACTTCTCTCGAGCCACGTTGATCATCAGCTCCGTGGCCTCGGCTTCCTTCAGCCTGACTTTCACAGCACCTGAAGTGATCTGAATAAACACACAGCACGTTCTTAGGGGTCTGCCTCTGAAAAATAGTGAGGATTTTGGAACGTATCCAGTCCAGTCTAGGAAAGAAATATGGATTTGAGTGAGTTCCTCATTGTTCTAAGGGGGCATTAAGGTAAAATAGTGCAGTGAAGGAGGCTCAGGACCCAGTGACCTTCTTCCGACTGTGCTGACGCTGGGTCCTTGCCATTAGGAAGCTGGGAAGGACAGTGGACAGCTTGCGAAGCCGCGAGGAGGCCTGGGATGGGGTTCAGGGGTGGAGTGCTCCGAGCGCAGAGATCACGCCCTTGAACACTCTGGGAAGGTGCTCGCTCAACCACTGGGCTACATCCTTAGGCCAGTACGGGATTTTTAACAGCAACCAAATATAAAGACTGTGACACCCGCTAGCTATGACCTAAGGTAAGCAAGGGCTTAACAAGGGCTGTCAGAGGGGCTAGGGAGGAGGAGGAGGAGATTGAGTCCGGCTGGGAGCACCAGGCCGACTTCCTGGAGGAGGAGACGGCAATAGCTCTCGACTTGTATCTTGTCCTGGTTCCTCCCAGTCTTTATTTTTAAAATGCCGAACAGACAAGAGGGTCAGTGGTATCCGGCTTCTTTGCTCTTCTTTGGTTGATGAGGAGCCCTGAGAGCCACGCACTCTATGTGTGTCCCTGGCAGCTTACAGACAGCCCACTCTTGCCTCAAAGTCCACGTAGGACCCTCAGAGGCTGAAGCTGTGCCTTATTGAAATTTGCTTTATTTTTATTTTATGGGTGTGGGTGTTTTGCCTGCACACGGGTGTCTGTGTGTATCCTGTGCAGATACAGGAAGAGGGTGCTGGGTCCGCTGGAACAGGAGTTGCAGGTGGTCATTAGTCACCATGTGGGTCCTTTGGAAGAGCGGCTAGCGCTCTTAACCACTGAGCCCGCACAGAGCCACCCAGCCCCCTAAACTATGATCCTGCTATATTTTCTTGTTTTTCAAGACAGGGTTTCTCTGTGTAGCCTTGGCTGTCCTGGACTTACTTTATAGGCCAGGCTGGCCTTGAACTCACAGTGATCTACCTGCCTCTGCCTCCCTGGGTGCTGGGATTACAGGTGTGTGCCACTGCATCTGGCTTAAACTATGATTTTTGAAGCAGCACACATTTCTCATATTGAGACCGGTTTCCTTACAGGATGCATGCTACTCTGAAATTTACTCAAGTCCAGGTTAGCATTCAATTTTTGCTCCTCCTGCCCTAGCCTCCTGCCCTAGACCTCCACTGCTGTGGATTAGTTGACAGGCTCTCTGTAAACACTAGGACTGCGCCACTTGCCTTTGAGTCCTGAAGTGTATCAATGAGTTCTTCATTATCCAGAATATTCCCTTCAGATGCAAAGAGCAGTTTCAGGATTTTGTCCTCAATGGATTTCAGCTGGTTTTTATCACTATTGATCCTCACAATGAGCTTGTTTCTCTGCTCCTCCAACTCAGGTTTTTCAAGTCGCACCACATCGCTGGAAACAAAGTTGAAAGAGCTGGATTACAAATTGGTCAGTTTCCCTAAGTCACCACTGTTTTGTTCCCTGTGTGTGACTGTTTCCCCCCTGAGTATCTGTAACTGGCATTGTGAATGCTGTGTAGCTGAATCTGAAAGCACACTATCCCCTGGTTTGATGGGTTGGCATGATGGCTCCAGCCTAGCCTGGAGCTCACCCATCAGGCAAGGCTGGCTGACTGAAGACCCCAGGCACCTGCCTCAGGTAGACCTCCCAGCCCTGGGACTACAAGCCTGGGCCACCAAACCTGGCTTTTTGAGTGAGTTCTGGGGATTGAACTGAGGTCCCAGGGGCCCCAGAGATGGCTCAGCAGGTAAAGCTGCTTAGAACTGGGGCTGATGACCTGAGCTCAGCTCCTGGAACCCACACAAGGAAAAGAGACTGCTAACTCTGACAGGCAGTTCTCTGACTTCTACACATGCTCTGCAGCTCTGGGATACGACACACCCCACTGAATAATACACACATGTGAAAACCAAACTCGGGTCCCTACGCTTGCCCATCAAGCGCTTTCTGGACTGAGTGCTTTCTCAGCCCTGAATGTCAGTTCTGATTCTTCACCGTGTATGTCAGAGAGCTGTTCCCCACCACGGTTCTCACAACATCTGCACTTTTGGAGGGAACTAGTTTACCACTCTAATCATTCAGTTTCATTCACTAATGCTCATCTATGCCAAGCTTCAAGCAGGAAGCTGAACATTCTAGACAGGAGTAAAAAATATGGACACGAGAGATTATGAAACCTTACCACCTCAAAGAAGTAATTCTTTTGTACAACTAATACATGAGTTTTGTCTAACAACAAAGCAAAAGATGAACAGATATAAACTCTATCTTGTCAGCTCCATTTCTACATCTCATGCCCTCACTAGAGGAAACCATGGTCTGAGGCTCCTTTCCCATATCTAATGCCTTCTTTAGAGGTAGCCATGGTTTGGGAGGTATTCTTCTAAAGTACTTCCTCTGGATGGGCTGCTGTGATGGCTCAGCAGTTACAGGTGACTGCTGCTGAGCCTGGAGACGTGAGTTCAGTCCCTGAGACCCGTGTGGTAGAGGGAGAGCGCCGACTCCTATGGTAGTCCTCTGAGTGATCGTGTACGGGTACACACAACACATGTGCACACACAGTAAGTGAAATGTAAAAAACAGTAAAGCACTGCACATAATAATATAAATACATAACACAATGCACATAAACTGTAATAATAAAATCTCCAGATGTATGTTTACATGTGCACAGACATGGAATAAGTTCAATGTTACAGTGTTAAAATAATGCTACAGATAGTATTTACACTTTGATATCACATTAAAAAAAACCTTGTATTTAGCTGTGAATTTGATAAGGCCTGATATATATTTTTTTGAGATTTATTTTATTATTTGTTTCTCTTTGTAAAAACTTCTAAACTAGAAGGTGGCTAGAAAGATGGCTTAGAGGTTGAACTTGCATACTACTTATAGTGGAACTTCTTAGATATACCAGCTCTTAAAGATGTGGAGACTTATATTAATATTTATAAAATCTTAGGCACTAATGCTGGGCAAACTCTTGGCTTGATTGTGAATTAACCCAACTAGTCCTGGCCTACATCCTGACTCATTGGCCAGGTCTTCACCTCTCTGTACCACCCTGGTGAGTCCCCACATCTGATTCTTATCTCAGAGACCGTCTTTCAGTACAGAAGTCTGGCCTTCCCTTTCTTGCCTCGCTATTGACCATAGCTCTTTATTAAAACCAATCAGAAAGGGAGGGAGGGAGAGTGCTTATAAAATACGAGGCAGGTGATGAGCTACAAGAAGAATAATACCGGAGGTGGAGAGATGACTCAGTGGTTAAGAACCCTGAATGGTCTTCCAGAGGACCTGGGTTCAATTCCCAGTACCCACAAGTAGCTTACAACTGTCTGTAACTCTTAAGATCTGACACCCTTACATAGACATATATGCAGGCAAAATACCAATGTACATAAAAAAGAGAAAGAATGACAATACCAAAATCTGGCCAGTACCCAGCTCTCTGCCACCACAGCAACCAGCACAAAAATGTCACCTCAACAACAACTCTTGCGGAAGACCTGAGTTTTGTTCCCAGCACCTTCAGTGGGTGGCTTATAATATCCTATAACTCCAGCTCCAAGGGATCTGATGCCCTCTTCTGGCCTCTGAAGGCATCTGCACTCAAATGCAGATACATAGAGATAAACATGTAAACATGGGATTAAATATAAAAAGTAACTCTCAAAATATTAGGAAATCCATGACCAACCCCCAGCTTCCCAAACATACTCTCTTCCAGTTACCTTAGCAACTGATCCTCCAAACCTGATTTAGTTACAGTGAAATTGATGATGGTGACTTTAATGCATACCTGAAAAAGGAACAGGAAGAACATGAATGCCCACGTTCAGGCTGGTATAACGAGGTGTGTTTTTGTTTTTTTGTTTTGTTTACAAGAATAGGATTCCCTGTTATACAGGAAGAGGTGTCTCTAGTCTGATTAGGCACATGTCTACCCACACACGCCAAGCATAGCCTGGCTCTCAAAATTCAAACATGAGTTTCTCTGTTAGTAGGAGTGTTAATCTTGCTCCTTCCCTTTCCCCCTCAACCCAGGATCCTACGTGATGGTTTAAGGACTGATGAGCCAGAAAAGGGTTAGCAGCCACAGTTTTAAGAATCAACACCTTGGGTTTGAATTCCTGCTGCACCCTTCAGTGCTTTCGTGATGTTGGGCAAGCCTGCTCATCTCTGTCAAGCTTTAGTTTCTGATAGTATAGGGTATATATAGGGATTTGCACATAATGGCTTTGTTAAAAAGAAGCTTTATTTGTAGAAAGATGAGTTTTACTTCTTTCATTTCATCGTAACATTTTTATGGGAAACTATTACTATACTATCATAATAGTCAGGCTTCTCTTGAATAAATCAATGGCAAGGAGAAGGAAAAGGATATTATCTTCTGCCATGTGTAATAACAGTTACTGGAACTCTGGCCAATGATTCTCTAAATTCGCCCAGTCACTAGAGTTTCCTAATAAGTGACAATTTTAGTTGGGAGTATAGGACATGGGCATTTGAACAGTGCCATGAGATAGGCCATTCATTTGGGGACTGACTTGCTTGTGTCCTATGAAAGGAAAGGAGGGTGTAGAGGGAGAAAAGGAAAAGCGGGAGAGGTTGTTAGCTGTCCCTGCGGGTGGGAACCCACCAAGCGTTGGAGACTCGTCACACACAATCCGGCTGGGTGAAAAGTTCCAACTAGCAGCTCATACGTACCTCAGGCAGGTAGTGGGGATTCGGCATTTTGGTTGTCATATAAAACCTGAAATTCCGGTCATAATCGATGTCCGAATCTCCAAGGCGGATGAGTAGTCTTCCGCCACTGAGGAAAATTTGCTTTAAAAGAATGGGTTCCAGAGCTGGATCCAAGACTTCTTTGAGCTTAAAAATGGAAACAAACCATGCAAAAATCGAGGAGTTGAAAATGGATGCCATCAACATCCATAAGGGCCTCAGAATTTATTTTGAGTAAGTACTTTTCCCCGTGATCGTGTGTTTCCTAATGTACTTACCTTAACTTCAGCAGTACCCGTTTTGTTATTATTTTATTATGTAGGTGAACAAGAGCACACAAAGGCAATGGAATTATTTCGGATAATCTCACGTGCTGCTCATGCCCATGAGAAGTGAGCTAAGAGAGGAAAGCTAAGATGGGGACTGGGTGACCTGCTCCTCGGCTGTCTGCCAACAAGTAGGTCTATGTGGTGAAACGTCTTTCTGAAAATACCTCTTGATCTCAGAGAGACTGAACTTTTGCTAGACCTTGTAGCCAAGCTAATAATATGCCTTGAGGTCATTTAAGACTGTATACTTAATTGGAGAGCTTCTGGTTCAGTGGGACACCCTGTTTTGAAAAACAAGGTATAGACTGATAGAGGAAGACGTCCGAGGTTAACTTCTGGCCTCCACGTGCATGCGCGATGTATGAACCACCTCCTTCCTGGCCTCCACACAAAATACTTAGATAGACAAGACTGATTTCATGCTCATAAGTGGGTAGTAACAAAGTCTGGAAGAACTGCTATAGCAAATACAGATAGGATCTGAGGGTGAGTATGACGGTAGTGACTTCAAGCCCTGGAGAGCAGGGAAGGCCCAGCTAGAGCATCCTGTCACGGGCTGGGGGCCTGACTCCCAGGTGTGCTCTGCTGTAGACAAAGGGCTCTCTTACACAGGGGCACAACACTATTGAAGGAATTTTGTTCTCTGCTGTGAAAAAGGAAAGTCCCTGGAGCCTCTCATGTCTGAAAGTAAACACAGGGTTAAGAGCACAGCCTGAAGCTAATGTAGTTAACTGTGCCAAAGCCTTCCAGAGACCTTCCTCTATCACATGATGTCAGGGTTCAAGGCAGGTTCTGGGATTCATTCTAGAACCTTCTCTGCATTCACCAAAGCATATCTTCACTGAGGCCCTGGTGCTCTATGTGGCTTGAATGGGAAGTAGCGTAACTCATTTTCTATATTCTAAGCAGGCAAGAATGTTAAGATAGTTCAGTTTTGCAATGCCTCACTTTTTCCATTGAAAGAATGGGATAATAATAGCTTTCTGGTAAGGTTGAAGTAAAGGTTAATGAATTAGGATACTGAGAACAGAATTGTGACTGTTTGGATTCCACAAATGTTTGGGATGCCATCATGTTGACTATTGGTCCTTGTTACCCTGAAAGGGCTGCAGCCAAGTTACCCCCGGTCAGTGTCATTTCTGAGCATCCTTTGGGCTGAGCCAGAGATGCTTGCATCTGCTTTTATTTATTCCTTTTTCTGTTATAAAAATGGAATGGCAAATTAAGGAGGCCAAGTATGGTCATTAGGCAACCCCCTTGGTGCCTGAGTCTCCTTGCTTAAGAGATATTCTTGCTGAGTTGAGTTGAGGCAGAAATCACAGCTTAAATCTCACCGTCTCTATGCTCTGTGCTGGTTATTTTTTTTATTGGTAATTTGAGAAAACCTAGAGTCATCTGAGAAGAGGGAGCTTCAGTTGAGGAACTGTCTAGGTCAGATTGGCATGACAGCATGCCTGTGACATTGCCTTGATGACTGACTGATGACGGAGGGCCCAGCCATCCCCTGGACAGGTAATTCTGGGCTGTCTTAACAAAACCAAGAATGGGTCAGTGAAGGAGCCAACAAGCAGCATTCTTGGCTACCTGACCTTTCTCAGTGATGGACTGGGCTTTGGAAGAGTAAGTCAAACAAATCATCTCGTCCCCAAGTTGCTTTGTCTTATCCCCGCCAGAGGATAAAACTAGCTCAGGATCACGTCCTGGCTCTTACTGGTTGTCTCTGTTTCCTGCTTGTTCTTTTAAAGTTTTGCCTGCTTCTCTTTCTTTGTTTACTCATTTGTTCCCAATGAGTCTGTGGGCTTTTGAGGACAGGGACTCTGTCATAGTGTTTGTTCTCAAATGTTTGTGGAATGAATGAACTAATTAGTCTTGGAGTGATAAATGTCACAGTAGAACATCTTAACTCAATGAGCCATTCTCTAGGGGCTGGGAATGTAGCTGTGTTGGTAGGGTGTTTGCCAAGCATGCCCAAAGCCCCAAGTTCTAGCCCTGGCCCAGTAGAAACCAGCTTTGGTGGCACATATGTGTAATCCTAGAATTCAGGAGGTAGAGGCAGGTGAATCAAGAATTCAAGGTAAATTTTGGCTACATAGTAAGTTTGAGACGAGCCTGTATACAGGAGCTGATCTCAAAAAACAATTTTATTTTTATTAGTCGTCAGTTTAACCTGACCTTATGCCTAAGTAGAAGTAACGATTACTCTACCAAATGGCTCATGCTTCATCATTAGTGTGTTACGTGTATGTTGACAGGGGTTCCTGCTGCCATCATTGCTTTGACATTTTTATCCTTTATGGCCACAGCAAGGCCTGGGAATGAGCAGCATTATAAGCAGAGACTCTTAGCTACAAAATAGTGGGGTGAAAAATTCCTTCAACCAACAGATCCCAACTCATCTGAGAATGTAGTACTTGAGTAGCAACTGCTTTGACCAGTTTGAAAATGGACTTGACTGGTGCCCTTCACATGTGTAGATGTGGTCTATTGGCCTGCGCAGCATTCCAGACATCTGACAGGAGCTAACATGAGAAGGCAAATAAAAATCGAACCTCTTCCAGCAAGACAGGTAAACCCAGTCGGATGGAGTTTTCCAGTGTCCGTAAGAAATTGCTGTCTGTGAGCTTAATGATCTTTAACCCACTCTTGCTCTCCTTGTTTCTTATCCAGCGGTTGGCCTGTTTGAGAGAGCAGAGAAGGTAAAATGTCGGGAAAGTGGAAGTTTCTAGAATAAAGTTTAGAGCTGTTGTTCAGTCTAGAAATAAATTGGAGATATAAAAAACACAATTCCAAAACAAAACATATAAAAAAATTCTTCTCCCCAGTAAAAACACCAGCTAAGTCCAATGTTTGAGATATCTCTTTCTGTTCAACTAAAACAAAGGAAGAACAAGGACAGCCAGTCTTCATTCCCGGGACTCCTGGTGGGGGGGGCTTCCTGTCCTAATCCCCACTTTGCATTAGGAAGTCACACAGCAGGAGCCTGTAAATTGAAGGCAGGTGTGCCCCCAATTTCATCTATCTTGACTTCACCTGGATTCCTCAGACTTTTCATGGTAAAAGGTACTATGATTGTGAATTTCTGCCAATGTATGTGCTCCCCAGTAGAAATAGAAAAGCAATGGCCACCCTTCTAAACAAACCAGTCAAAAGGAAGAAGGGAGGGCTCTTACACCGGCCTGCTTTTCACAACCCTGAACATTTCTGTAAGATGAGGGACTTCTAGTCAAAGGCTTCAAAGACTCCCTAAGCCTAGGTCTTTCAGTCATGCGACAATCCTCTCTTACACACTACATTCAGCAGAGAGCCAAGCTATCGCAAGTGTTTGTTACACACCTGATCTTGGGGATCAATCATCAAAGGCCACCTTCTCCCCTGAGTAACCAAAATGCCATTTTCAGTTGATGTCAAGTCTCTGGGCAGGCCGTCTGTGTTCCACTGCCGAATTTCGTAAGGATCTCCGAGAATGTTAATGAGGCTGAAGGCGGGGTCTATTGGGATGTCCAGGATTAGGCAATACTCGATCCAACACTCTATAAGCTGTATAAAGAGGGGCAATATTTGATGGAGCACAGCAAGAAGCCAGTGGCTGGGAGAGGTGGGCCCTGCCGGTCTCTACAGGGGACATGGAATACAAAGGTGGCCTAAGAACAAAGCAGTCTAATGCCAGGGCCATGTCATGACTCCAAGCATGCTGTTCTCCCCCGTGGACTTCGCTTTTCTCTCTGGAGAGCCCGGAAGCATGGGGAAAGGATGGAGCTCTCATGGCAGTTGTGAGCACTATGGCACAATACAGAACTGTGTTCCCCTCCTCCCGACAGAGGGCATTCACACTGAATCAGAGGACCCTGGGCGACTCCTAGACCACACTCTACTGCTCGTGAAGGTGAACATTGTTTTTTCATTGCCTTTCAAAGTGTGTCTTTTTAAAATTATTAATCCAATTTACATCTCAGTCACAGGCCCCTCTCTCCTCTCTTCCCAATCCCTCCCTCCCTCTAACATCCCCTTCTCCTTTTCCTCAGAATAGGGGAGCCCCCATACCCGGATACCCCTGCTCATCTATTCACATGAGAGCTGAGTTTGTCTTCCTCCCCTGTGGCCTGGTAGGGAAGTCCCATCAGGGAAACATGATAAATAAGAGACATCCCCTCCTCCCCTAACTAGTGGGCCCACATGAAGCCTAAGATGCCCATCCGGCTTATCTTCTTGGGTCTGTGCATTGTAGTGTGTCTATCCTGTACTATGTGACTAAAATCCGCTTATACATGAGAAGGTGAACAGTTTTAGAAAGTTTTTTCATAAAAAAAATGATTATGCAATCTGATAATTTAGTTCTCAGGAAAGTGTGTGTAGACAGAATGTTTATCTTCTGATATGTGTATGTATATATATGTATGTATATGAATATTTTTCAAGTGCTTATTGCTTGGGAACATGGGAACTGCTGGGAACATGGGTATTCCAAATACCCATGTCAGATGGCTCATCACTGCCTATAATTCTGAACACACACGCACGCACGCGCACACATACACACATCCATCCAGTGTCTTGTTTCTTTCCGTCTCCTCCCTCAAGTGTTCTATGCTTGTCTTGTTTCTTTACAACGCCAAATCCTTCTGACTTCAGGTGCCATTTCTGACATAGAAGTAGGGACCTCACTGTTTCTCTCCTGTCCCCCAGGTTACTATGTTGAGTGATGGGTAGCTTTATAGTGTAGAAGAAGGAAAGGGAAGCATTTATATGCTATTGGAAGCTTAGGTGTATGCTGTCACCAGCTAATGGGAGAAGTGAAGGGTTTTCTCTGTCTCTGTCCCTCTGTCCCTCCATCTCTCTGTCTCTATCTCTGTCTTTCTCTGTATACAAATACATACTTCCGCCCTGGTGAATTGCCACGGTGGAGAACTTCCATCTAAACATAGGGAAATGGATGCTCCATACCCCCGCCGGTCCTGCTTGCCTTCAGTCACTCTACTCACGAAGTCTTACTCACCATCTGCCTATATTGGGCGGTGAAAGCCCCGTAATAAGCCACGCAGGCTGCTGCTATAAACACGTTTCCCACGATGTTCCCTATCTCCTCCTGGAATTTCTCAATGCTTTCTTCCCACCGGACCTGCTCGTCTCCCAGCGCGGCCGTCAGCTTTCCAGCACGCACCAGGCGCGCTTTGGTCAGGGCCATGTTCTTTGCTGGACGGTGTGGAGAACAGCGGGGCATGTGAGTCAATAGTTTCTGAATTATTAAAAGTTGATTGACTTGCTTTGGTTTTCAAAGGAGCTAGTGCTATGGGGCTAGTGATGTCAATTCATCTTTACGAAGGCTCATGCTAATTCCTCATCTGTGTACATTTCAGAGCCAAGTCTAGCCCCTTCCATGCCAAGGACTTCCTGCGTGCTCCTTCCTCTGACTGAAGTACATCCTACATGTTACATTAAAGCTGAGATTTGGGAGCTGGAAAGACGGCTAAGCAGATGAGAGTGCTCCAGCTCCTGCAAAGAATGTGTGTGTGGTTCCCAACGCCCATGTACGATATCTCACAATTGCCTGTAACTCTGGCTTTGGTGCATATGACGCCCTCTCCTGGCTGCTGCAGGTACTACGCCCATGTGCTTACCCCCCCCCCACAGGAAAACACACATGTAGACACAATTAAAAATAAAATAAGGTCTTTATAAAAGCTATGCTCTGACTCTAAAAATTCTTTTTCTTTTGGAAATCAGGCCTTTTCTGCCCAAAACAAGTCACGAGTCTCTTACCCAGACTCTCTTTCTCATTCACACCGTTGTCGTACTCATCTTGCAAAGCCTTTATTTGATCTTCCACTTTTCTCAGCAACGCTTGCTTTTCTCTCAGGGTAGCCATTGTGATGTCAAGTTCAGCCTAACAAAAGCAAGCAAGCAAGTGGGTCCTACAAAGATCCATTTGCCTATGTATAACATTGATTTAAAATGTGATTTGTGTTCTTTTTAATATGCCGCCAAAGACTTCTATCTTGCATGGGCCAGGGCTGTGGCTTGGATGGTGGGATACTTGTGTAGCATCTGTGAAGCCCTAGGTTTGATCCCTAGTGCTGCATAAAACCATGAGGCCGTGGTGGTGCACACCGTGATCCCAACAGCTGGGAGGTAGAGGCAAGAGGGTCAGAAATCCAGTATCGTTGTTGGCTACATAGCAAGTTTAAGGTCAGCATAGGCTACGTGAGCTCCCAGCCTCTCATAAAGTAGAATGTAAGGTTAGAAGAAAACAAAGAAAGAAGGAACAAGAGCAAAGGCCAACAAAATAAATCAGGAAGTGAATCGAGAAACAGATGTAGGAGTTACCACAATGGATTATGACTTTAAATTATAAAACAAATTAAATATTCACATATGATAGAGATTAATATTTCATAACTAGTTCTCTGTATCAAAAGTCTACCAACTAAGGGCCATGGCCCACAACTAGGATGCTGCTTATTTTCAAAAATGTTTTATCAGTATATATGAGTTTCACATAATGGGCTTCATTAGGACATTTTCATACATGTATATAACAGATTCTTATCGTAGCCCCTTCTCCTTCTCCTCTGTCCTGTGCCCCCCAGTTCCCTCCTCTTTCCAGCTAGTCTCCCTTCCACCTTTATGCCTTTTGTTTTCGACAACCTAATGATTTTCACTAGGGCGCTGACAGGGACACGGGCACCCTGGCAGTGAGAGAGTGCTTCTCCCAGCAACGGTGACCTGCTGCTTGTTTCTGTACAGGCTGGGAACTAGACTAGGGCTTTTTCTTTCTCCTCCTCCCTCCACACCCCACTTCTTCCCGCTTCTCTTTCTTCACTGTGCTGAGGACTTATTTCAGAGCCTTGGCTGGTCCTGTGGGGTCATCACAGAGCTACAGGAGTATTTGCTCTCTGGGTGCATCTAGGAACGTTTTGCTCTTCCCTGCTCAACACCCGTAGCTTTGGCAGCCTGTTCCACTTGCAGTCACTCTTTGTTCTTCGTGAGAAGACTGAAGAGCTCATGTCTGATGATGGGTTCAGCGGTTCTGACACCCGGGAAGACACCAGCAGGTGCGGGAATGCCCACCATCAAGACACAAGAGACTGTGAGGAGCTTCACAAGATCATAGAAGTCTCCCCACCCCCCATACTAAGGACAGGAATCTACTCAAGATTTTCTTTCTTCTTATGCTACGAAAGGCTGACTTTAAAGAAAATTTCTGGGGGAAAAAATCTCTGCCTGCTATTATTAAAAATGAGCGACTGTTCAGGATTGTAATCACTCCCACCTTATGCAGAGGAGGGTCACAGTGGCCTCCCGCAGAGTGTGTGAGGGACAGATGGTCATGGCCTTTTGTTCTTAAGTGTCACTGTATGGGAAACGTACCTGGGCGGCACGGAGTTTCTGTCTCTTCGGCTCAACTTCCTTGACCACCCGGGAGTACAGATCCATGGCTCTCACCCACATGCACATGGATTTACAGGCCTTGGACACCTTTTCTACCTTCTCAGGCACGAAGTCAGGATTGTTAATGTACTTCTGAAGCTTTGCCAGAATCTGAGGCTTTATGTTTTCCTTATCGTACTCAAGAAGCCTTCTTAGGAAGTTGGAGTCACCAAGAAGTTGCTTTGCTGTTGGCCAGTCAGGCCTGAAAGACAGATTGCAGGGAGTTAACAAGCTTTGCCAGGAGGGGCTCCTGTGAGAACACTCTGATATTACTACAGTAGGTGGCCAGTTCTAACCTTAGCACTGTGATTCTGGTAATGGCCCAACTACTTCATGGGGCGAGAGCTAACTGGATGTTTAAATCTCTACAACCTAGATTCAGCGGAGAATGAAATACAAAATAAGAAGGATTTAGGAATGTTAGTCATTCTAGAAACAGTAGTTTTTTGTTTTTCTATTTTTTTTGAGACAGGGTTTCTCTGTGTGGCCTTGGCTGTCCTGGAACTCACTCTGTAGACCAGGCCCGTGTCTCAAACTCACAGCAATCAACCTGCTTCTGCCTCCCAAGTGCTGGGATTAAAGGCGTGTGCCACCATCACGGGGCTAGAGACAGTAGTTAAAAAAAAAGGATTCATTTTATTTTTTATTTTTAATGATGTGTTTGTGTCTATATGTAGGAATGTTCACGTGTGAGTGTAGTGGCTGTGAAGGCCAAAAGAGACATCAGATACCCTGGAGCTGGGGCCACAGGTGGGTGTGAGCTAGCTGATGTGGATGGGAATTGACTGGTGTCCTTTGTAAGAGCGGTGGGCCCTCTTAACTGCTGAGCTGTCTCTCCAGCCGAGAGACTAGAGGTTTTATTTTAAAAATACCACAGTGCTGATATTTTCTCCTTTGCCTCAACTTTGACCTTTTAATTCTCTTGCTAGGCTGTCTTAAGAATTGTCTTCTAATCAGGCTTTGCACCTCTTGGTGAAATAATCATGTTCTTTTGAGATTCTGCCATGTTGGTATTTCGAAGATATTTTGATGATGTTAAAAAAATGTCCAGTGGTTCTTAGGCCCCCTTTGCTTATGTTTATCTGTGTTTTGCATAGTGACCGTGGTTTGACCGTCATGTCAGTCTAACGGCTGGAGACGCCTGGTGGTACTGGGGTGTTTCAGGCTCTGCTCAGCTCTACACAGAAAGATAATTATATATGCATGGATATATGTGCATATATATACATGTGGATGTATATATGTGTGTATGAAATTTTAAAAAGGATTATATCGTTGAAGAAAATTTGAAAACTAAATGTTAAGAGAAAATCGACTTGGCATAACAGACATATGACCTTTCATGGTGAAATCACTGCCAGTCTACCCAGATCCCCCTCATTCCATGAAAATCATAGTGTCCCAAGCTCTTCCCAAGGTCTCGCTTTCCAACTGAGCATCTTCTCCTTCAAAAAGCCCTGCTTATATCTCTACCCCAACTACCTGAATCCTTTAGACAATAGTTTTATATCTTCCACAATCTATCTTAAAATAGACATTGAATAAAATATTTGTTGAATAAGTTTGTTGAGTGACCAATCAAACCAAAGAGAGGTGGTTAGAGAATAGAATAAACAAACATATGAGAAAATACAAAAATGGGGAAATAGATTGAAGAAAGATCTCCCCAGACGCTGTGACCGACTCACTTGGCATTTAAGAGGATGGAGATGGCTTCCATCACAGTCATGACCATGTCAGGGGGCTTCGTGAAGACTCTGATCTCAGATATGTCTGCTTTGTCTAGGGAATCCAGCGCTTTGTTGGCAGCATCGAGGGCAGGGAGCGCTTCCTCCAGGTCCCTCTGGGCATCATCAGCAATGGCTTGGGTCTCTTCAGCTTTCACTTTTGCTATTGCTTCATCTTCTTGCACAACAGTACGGACCTAACCACAGAATCAAGGGTGCATAAGAGGCCTCACTAAGGCTGAGCAACTTAGGAAGAAAAGTCTGAAATCTGAAACATATAGAGCATCAAACACTGCCACAAGCAGGAAGTCCCATGCTTGATCTCGTGCAAACAGCCACGGTCGAGAGCAGGCAGCTAAGAGCAATTGTACCAAGTTACTGTAAGATGTTTATAAAGTGTGTAGGCCAAATGGGCTGTGCTGAGACTTGTGTATCTCACATGTGTATAGTTATTTCAAAAATCACACTTTTTGTGCTGAGCATTTCAGATGTAGCATCCCTACATCACTGGGGTAAAGCCAACTTGGTCACAGTGGGCAATCTTCTGATGGCTGTCTATATTTGGTTTGCAATTATTTTATTGAGGATTTTAAAATTTATGTTTATAGGGCTATATTGGCCTGTCATTTTCTTTTTGTATTTGTGTTTTTAATTGGTTTCAGTACCAGATAAGAGACATTTGACTTGTATTTGAAGGGATAGGGTAAGGGACTGTTTTTGCTCTTTGTGTTAGACCAATGGTGAGCGGAAGTTAGGCTTCCTTCACGCTTCATCCCTCTCATGTCTTGTGACAACATCGACAAGTAGTTCAACTTTAGATAGGGATTTTACCATGACATTTTCAGGTCTAGTCACTGAGGGTTACCAAGTCAGTGGTGGAGAACCATCTGATTTGGTCAAGCAATACTGTTCATAACTTATTACTTAATTTCTAGAAAAATAGCATCACCTATTCTGGTATCTATTTTAATGAAACACATAACAGAATGATTGGATCACTTACTGTGAATTAATCTTGATTGTCAACTTGACAGAACTTACAGTCACCATGGAAACACAATTCCAGGCGTGTCTATAGGGTTGTTTCCAAAAAGGTTGAACTGATCAGGGAAGACCCACCCTGAATGTGGTGGCACCATCCTTTGGGCATGTGTGTGTGTATGTTAGACTGAATAAAAAGGAGAAAGCACACTGAACACCAGTGTTCATCCGTCTCTCCTTCTTGATGGTGAATACACTGTCACCAACTGGCTCACACTCCTGAAGCCATGATGGAGTGACTGTACCCCTCAAACTGTGAGCACAAAGAAACCCTTCTCCCCTTAAGCTGCTTCCTGTCGGATATTTGCTCATAGCAATGAGAAAAACAAGGGCCTTGTTGTGTGCTGTTCTTGAGGCTCCAGCTGAAGCCTTCCTCCCCTTCTGGCCATTCCCACCCCACTGTTACCTGATCAGCATTTTCTTGATCCACCACTAATTTTTCCATCAGGGCTTCAACGGCTTGTGATTTCTCTAGTAGCACAGGTTCTAAAGCCGAAAGGTCTAATTTCATTTTATCTACCAATACGTTTGTTTCTAATAGCTTGCTGAGACCATTCTTCACACGATCTCGGGCCTAAATGACAATAAAAACTTCACGAGTTTCACAAGCTGCAGATTGCTGTCATTCACTATGTAAACGTTAAATTTTTTACTCACAGAACCATGCCACTCTGTAACCTTCCAGTTGTGAACCTGCTGCAAGTAGGAATACCTTGATTCCTACTCTATGCTAGGAACTGGCCTCAGGGACCTGTGTTGGGGTCTGATCCCTCTGGCTACAGCTGTGGGATGTCCCTAACCATTTGGCTCACTGAGGGAAGGGACCAAAGTCAGTTAGTTTTATTCTTCATGGTGGTGTGTTAAAAGTGAGGGACAAGCACAGGCAGGGATCCCTTGTGGAGCTTGTTTGCCTGGAGTGTGCCCAGGGGCCATGAGAGCCAGGGCAGTCAGAGTCCTGGGCACAGAGCTCTGGCTGCCTCATCTGAACCCTACTTCCCAGGGGTGAAAGTCCTCATCTGTGAGCCCAGAGCAACGGCTTAGCAGCTGGGGTAAGACAGGGGCAGAGATCTTTTATCCACCCTCCAAAGGTTTGCCTTTAAGCCAAAAGACAGATTGTTTTTACAGACAAGACTAAACGTACTGAAACTAACTGCTTCCTTTTCTCAGTGAGCATGCTCAGGTACAGGTTGATGAGCTCCAGGTAGGAGGTGGGCGTGGTGTAGTAGCGCCTGCGCAGCTCATTATAGTAGCGTTCTGCCATCTGGGAGACGCTCAGGTGCACGTTCACACACATGAGGGAAAGCTTTTCTTTCAGTTCTTCGTTTCCGGTGTCGACAGCTGAGAAAAATGTCTTTGATACAGACAGAAGCGCTTCTTTGGGCCACTGTAAATAAAGAGGCAATCTGAAAAAAAATTCTGTTGGTCATTTTTATAATACATTGCTCAACCATTGAGAAACAGTGTTTGGAGTTGGAGAGATGGCTCAGTGGTGTAGAGCACTGAATGTTCTTTCAGAGGGCTCATAATCAATTCCTGGCACCCACATGGCTGCTCACAACTCTCGGCACCTCCAATTCCAGGGGGATCAGCACCCTCACATGTACATACATGTAGATAAGACATCAATGCAATAAAAGCAATAAATAAATTATTTTTAAAAATGGTACGTGTCTGGGGTTCTTGTCTAGCCCTTCCTTTCACCTAGCTAACTCCTACCACTGTGTTTGGGGCTTCATGAACTGGACCTTATTACCAAATGACCCGGGTTTGCACTTCTGACCAGTTTGTTCCCAGAACAGTGTCAAGCACATGGAAGTTGCTGATAAACACTGTTTGATTATCAGGTTATCTTTGGAAATCTATGCACAGAATTACACTAGTTATAAGGACCTCTACACTTCACTGTGGTACAGTTGTGAGGTCGGGTCCATCAATATCATAACCGTCCCACGTAGGCCTCAACTCCTCCCCTGACCCTTGGCCAAATGTGATCGTTAGCTACTGTGTGCTGTTGCTGGGCAGCTGGGTACAGTGGAGGGGAAGCCCCAGCCTCCCTCACATTTCCCTGACAGCTGCTCAGTTTTTGAGCCAGGATCTCTCAGTCTGTGGCCCAGGCTGAATGAGAAGCCATCCTCCTGTTTTCCACCTCCCTTGTTCTGGGATTGCAGGCAGTGGACTTGGTTTGCTTCACCATTACGTCCTGACCACTAGCCCCCACGTGCATCCCAGACAAGATCCTGCCTTTCCCAATACATCAGTGTTGTCTTGTGCTTCGTGTGTCCATTCCCTAGACTTCTGTTTCCCGTGTATGGTACTTTCAGGGGATGGTTTTGCTTGCTACATAAATTAACAACAACAACCAAACAGAAGCAGATAAAACTTCAGTGAATTCTTCCTCTATCCTGCTTGCACTGGTGCCCCTCACGCTTTCCCTCCTGTCACCCAGGACGCAGCTTCTTCAGTGACAACCTCACCCTATGTGTCGCTGCTACTCAGTGACATCGGTTGTATGGGGCTTGGTCCATTTTCATCAACACACCAGAGTTTTAAAGTGCTGTTCAAAAGTCCTTCCTCCTGGGCCAGCGAGACAGATCAGCAGGTAAAGGCAGCTGCAGCCAAGCCTGACAACCTGAACTTGACCCCTGGATCTACCTGGGGGAAGCAGAGGGCTGACAAGATGGCATCTGACCCCCACGTAAGTGTTGTGGCATGCACCCTGCCCCTAAATAAATAATGCGATAAAAATGAAAACTAGGACTTTCTTGGCCTCCCCATATCCCTCAAGCCTTTACTCATGTCTTTCCGAGAAAACTTCTTGAAATTGCTGCTTACCCTCACTGACTTTGATTCTCCCTTGTGCTGAGGTTTATTTATTTTTATTTTATGTGTATTGGTACTTTGACTGTGTGTATGTCTGTGCACCACATGCGTGCCATGCCCTTGGAGGCCAGAAGAGGTAGGTAGACCTTCTGGAACTGGTGTTACAGATGACTTTTAGCAACCATGTGGGTGCTGGGAATAGGACCTGGGTCTCTCAGGCTCTACCTCTTTGCTCTTTCTGACCATGGACAGAGGTCACTGTTGCTGGGATCACAATGACTTCAGAGTCAATGGCCCCCTCCCTTTACAAACTGTGTTTTCTCTTTGGTCTGTGACTATCACCATCATCCTGTCTGAGTCAGGTTCAGAACTAACACAAGCATCGTGAGCTGAGCTCAGTGCGGTAGCTTCCCCAAACAAGCACATCTGTCTTCTCAAAGGGGTGTCGTGGGGTGCCACCAACCTGGACAAACCAGTCAATGGTACAGCAGTTCACCAGGGATGGAAACATCCGGCATCGGGACCGGAAGGCCTCGCCAACCGGGCTCATGCAGAGAACAATGTGCAGCTTCTGTCGTACTCTGCTGATGAAATACTGAAACACCTGGCAACAAAGATCAATTTTCAATGTAAAATAAGGAGGAAACAGCAAGAAAAACAAGTGAGAGTATTCTCGTCAAATAAAATTAGGGTGGATAAATGAATTGCCAACATTGACACTCAGTGTGGTTGACAAAAAGAAAAAAAATCTAGACTTGGGGTTGGGGGTGGGGCAGGGAGGATGCCTGTGAGGGGTTAGCTTGGCCACATTACTCGATGTGAGAAGCCCCATCTTAATTCTGGGTAGGACTGTTTCCTAGGCAGGGGACCCTGGGCTTATAAAGCGGAAACAGGAGCTGGGCTCTAACATGCGCACATTCGCTCCTCTGCTTTCCAGTTCTGCATGTGATGTGTCCAGTTGCTTCAAGCTCTTGGAACCATCATTTCCCTGCCGTGATAAGCTGCACCCATGATGGACTCCCGTAAGCTATGACTGGAATAAATGCTTTCCCCTTTGAGTTACTTTTGTTAGATATTTTTTATCATCACAACAAGAAAGTAATGAAGACACACAACCTGGAAATATTAAACATGACAGCTTGAGGCAGACATGGTGGTTCTGTAATCGCAGATGCTCGGAGGATGAGGCATGTTCAAGGCTAGCCTGAGCTACAGGGGAAGCTCAAGGTCACAACTGGAAATTCAGTGAGACCTTGCCTCAAACAGTGAGGATGGAGTATTGGAGTTCAGTGATGGATAGCTCATCCAGCGTATGTGAGAGCCTGGGTTCAATGCCTGGTAGCCCAAAGAAAGAAAAAGACATTTTCCAATCTCCACTGCAACCTGAGAATCGTATATGACTCTTGAATAAAGTGGAGAGAGACATTCACAGCTTTTGCTTTCTGACAGATTGCAGTGAGGAGGAAGGGACAGGGTCCTGGCATTTATTTCTGCAGTTGTAGATAGAGTCTGAAGAAGCGGCGCGGCCCTGGAGAAATGATTTCCTAACTACTACTCCTATTCCAGGTGCTTCTGGCCATGGAGGAGGACACACTGCTTTGTGGCCGGCAGGAGCACAGTGATTGGCTATCTACTGGCTCCCTGGTTAAACCGAAGTGGTACAGCAGAGGCTTAGGCTCCCACGGCTGTTAACTCCCACAGTGCATGTAATGGTTGGTTTTTGTTGTCAACTCGACATAATCTAGAACAACGTGGGAAAGGGCGTCGGTGAGTTATCTTCCGTATCAGGCTGGGCTGTGGGAGTGTTTGTGGGAGATTGTTTTGACTGTTTATTGATGTCGGAAGACCTAGCCCATTGTGGGAGTCCCATTTCATGGACCAGCCACTGAACTACATGTGAGAGAAGAGCTGCTTCAAGGTCCGGCCTTGACTTCCCTGCCACTGGGGTCTGTAATATGGAATTGTAAGCCAAATAAATCCTTTTCTCCCCAAAACTGCTTCTGGTCAGATTATTTCCACAGGACAGGAATGGACCGAGGACAGTGTGCACTGCACATTCATTTCATTTCGGGAGGTCAGGCCGCTTCTCTTCTTTAGCCTCTTGAGGTTCTGTACCTCCCCAACGAATCCCCTCTGGCGTATGGTAACTGCAGTAGGACTTGCTAACTGTGCTCATCATCTCTGACCCAGGGCAGTTCTCACAGGGGACACAGCAATTCTCCAGGAATAATAGCACCAAAGTGGAAGAAGGTGCAGAGAGAAGGGAAGGGACTGGGCTGTCTGAAATCACAGTGCCGGCGAAATGGAGGTGGGGAGTGGCTATACTGTTCCAGAGAGAGGAAACACATTTGTTTTCACTGTGCAGGAAACAAAAAGTGCCTTAGGCTTGTGCCTGCAGCGCCCTACAGGATAGACACTGCAGGTATATACAACAAGCACAGGCTCAAAGAAAGGAGCTGGCTAAGACTGTGATCTCTGTGGAGCAGGAGGACTTCCAGCTTGTGTTCCATGGACATTTCTGGAAGTATGGTGAACTAACACTTGAAACACAGAAAATAAAGCACAGAGTTACAAAGAAAATCATATAAAAAATATACCCAGGGATTCCTTATAGATGAACTGTGGGCTGTTGGACAGAAGGCTAAGGCAGTCTTTGCTTAGAAAGTGGTTAATTATTCTGAAGTGTGCTACCTCATCTCTGTTCCCCTCGGAAATTCCAACTTCCTTTGCTTTTGGTCGGGTGGCTGCTAAAACCTGCTCCAGCTCATCCTTTTCAAATAAATTAGGCACTTCACCGGAGTTTAGAATATTGTTTATATCTTCAAGGAACTCCTCCACGACGATCTGCAGAAAGGGTGAGTGGTCATTGTGAGTTCATCATGCTACAGTTATTCCATGAGGTTACAGGGTGCTCATTTCAACACTTACAGGTACCAGTTCCACTTCTAAAAGATTCTTAAACTGTAGCTAGCATCCTAAATCCTAATGTGGTGATGGTACTGAGTTTCCATCTTTTTCTCCTGTTTTCTCTCCTGAAGGGCAGAAAACAAGAGAGCTCCGCTGCTCTTGCTGTGATAGAACCCCCTGCCCCAAAAGTGACACTGGGGAAAAGGGGGTTATTTGAAGTACAATTCCAGGTTGCAGTCAAGGTGGGAACTCAAAGCAGTTAGTCACATAACATTGGTAGCCAAAAGCTACCACGTTGTTGCGTGTTTGCTCACACTCAGCTGGCTTCTTTGCTCTCTTCTGCTGTTGAGACCCCCATGCCCTGGCCTAGGGAATGGTGCTGCCCACAGTGGGCTAGGTCCTCCCACATCAATCAACAATCAAGACAGATGTGCTCACAGGCCACTCTGATTTAGAGCATTCGCAATAGAGACTTTCTTTTTCAGGTGATTCTAGATTGTGTCAATTTGACAGTTAAAACCTACTAGTCCAGTTATCTTACCCATCAAAGTCATACGTACAAGTATCTTATATTTTGCTCCATTCAGTTATGTATTTATTGTAAATACTAAACCACACTTCTGGAGAGTATTCATCTTATGGGAGTGCAGTGCACAATGGAGACAATGTGCCTTACATTTCCATGGGCATAATGGTTGGCAATTCAGTTTATATTACTAATTTAGTTTATAGTACTAATTCAGCTGGAAGCAAATTATTTTTCATGGATCAAATTGCCAGGAGTGACATAAGCATTTAAAGTGCATGAATATCAACTATTTCTCATTTAGGTCAAGTTATGACTTTAGTAATGCTTAACGTTTACTTTTGTTAATTTGGGTTTTTGTCAGTGCTTCCTTTTGGAGAATTTAATTGGCATGTCTTTGTCTTTGAAGCAAAAACAAAGTCAGCCACATTGACTTCTGTCTTTGGGAGGACTACCACGGGACAGTGTCTTCTGGACATGGCGTGGCTTTGTGCTTGTCATTCACAGCAGCTGTGCCTCTCTGCACAAACCCTGCTCTCAAGCCAGGCAATGCTCCAGCCCGTGTGGGGAGGGGCACACGAGGCCTCAAGGCTTGCTAAGAAGCTACTGCTCTTCCATGGCCGATGCAATTGTTTGAGTCAGTGTTTTTCCAAGGGGATAGCCCCTAGCAGGTTGCTCATGATTCAGTAGCTGGCCCTGCATCCAGCACACTGGGTGATCTTAAGCGGCCTCAGTGGGTTGTAACAAGAATGAAAAGGAGGATGTGAGGGTGGAAGGGGCATGTGTGACAGAGGCCCTGGAGGACAGAGCAAACTCGAAATTCTCAAAGAATGAAACAATAATTTCAGGTAAAAGAAAGTCTGTTCAGACTTTGCAACCAAAGTCTTGAGATTTTCGTTTAAACTTGAATAGGTAATTTATACATTATGAAATAAGCTTCTTCTCTCCTAATTAGTGAAAGTAGTAGAAATATTTATTGTCTTGTTTCTGTTAAGTCTTTTGCTATTCAGAACTCTGTTGATTTTCACTAAGATAAAATGCTGACTTTTGTCTTTTGTTTTTTTGTGCTTTAATCTTGTTTCCTCATTTCATTTGCCTTGATGTTTTCTTATTATCTTTCTTCATAAACTTTTAGCTAAAATAGTTTTCATTGTTTCTATTTTTTCAAATTCAAAATTGTGTTTATATTTAGCTTATTGTTCCTTATTAGAGATTTAACATTTTTATTGAATTTTAATGTATTAATTCTTTGTGTGTGTGTAAGCGTGTGCATGGAGATCAGAGGACAGCTTTCAGTGTGTAGCTCTCTCCTTCCATCCTGTGGGGCCTGAAGATCCATCTCAGTTCCCTTCACCTGCTAAGTAGCAGGTTGAGTTTTTCAAGCTCTGCCAAGGCCATATTATGATTAAAGGAATAAAAAGTTTAAACGGTTTGTGCATGTGTGTGTGTGTGTGTGTCTGTGTGTGGAAACCTTTGCTATAGAATTTAAAATCACTCGTCTTGGCCACTGAACCCTAGCGTTAATTTGGCCTAACACGTAGCTCTGGTTCTTACTCTCGAGTGCAGCATGTTTGTGCAAGTGATTTTATTTTCTGTATGTACTTCCAAATAAGGAGCTTGTTACTGTGCTGCTCAGGTTTAAGCGCTAGCTTGATGCAATCCAGAATCGCCACCCGGGAAGGGTCTCCATGAGGGATTGCCTCCAGGGCTTGGCCTCTGTGCACCTCTGTGGGGACCAGCTTACTGTGCTGAGCCCACTGTGGGCAGCACCGTTCCCTGGCAGTGGGGCCGAACTGTGTAAGCGTGGGGAAAGATCTGAGTTCAAGCAAGAAGGTGAGCGCGCGCGTGTCTGCTTGCATGAATCCCCTTCCCTCAGTTGCTCACTGCGGGTGTGATGTGCCTAGCTGTTTTAAGTTTCCGCCACTGTGACTTCCCTGCTGTCACCCACTGTGCCCAGAAATGTGAGCTTTAAGCCCTCTCTGCTAGGCTGTGTTCTTCCCGGCTGTTTGACTACAGCAACAGAAGTGAAAGCAGGAATTACCCTTCCACTAAACTTCCAGCAAACCTTCCCTAGAGAACAGCTCTCCTTAAACTGTCACCGTGCTTAGAATTTAAATGGAGAAACTTGGTGAAAACAAACAACAACAAAACGCTGCTTTAGAGAAAGGTCTTTTACAAGGTGCAGGGAGTCTGTCAGCAGAGACAGGGATCCTCTATAATTTACTCATCCTCAAAACACAGTGGGTGTACCCGTGTGCTCACAGTGGGGTGTGACCCGTGTGCTCATGGTGGATTGCAACCCCACTTGCTCTCTGTGTGAGTACATACCTGGGTGTCTGTGAAAAGGAAAACCATATTCTTGTCTTCCACACCAGCCATCTTATACAGCTTCCTGAGGTCGTCATGGAAGCTGTCATAGTTATACCCGCGGCTGAGCTCAATCTGCAAACACTTGTAGCCGCAGATGTGCGCTGCGAGCCTCGTGAGCGACTGTTTCCCGGTGCCTCCCACGCCGACCAGCAGCGCGTTGCCCCGTTCCTGCCGGATCATCCGTGCGATTCTGCAGAGGCAAAGTGGAGCAAGACTGAGATCAGCTGGGGTACAGCAGGGAGGGCCACAGTGGGGGCGGCTGTGGCCCCAGAGGTGGCCCCAGAGCAGGGCGCTGCAGGCGCAAGCAGGTGCCTCGGGCACACCACGCCGCTGCTTCACCACGGGCTGGTGGTTCTCTGCCTTAGGTTTGCAAATTTAAAGTAAAGGTTGATTCCTTTTCCTCTATGTTAAGTGTGAAGGGTTTTGTTGGGGGCCCTGACTGATTCTGGATACAATTTAGGCATCGGCAAAGCCCACGTCTCCACCTGGAAGGACGAGCGAGCATGCACAGAAATCACTGCACGTAGAAAAGGACACCGTGGTTCCGAAGGGGGTCGGGTGTCAGTGGAGTGGAAAAGAGCATTTTAGAAGGTTGTGCTGGAGGTTTGAGTACCATGGCTTCCACAGACTCACTGCCGAATGCTTCCTCTGCCGCTGGTGGGAGTGTTTGGAAAAAGGAGGTGCAGCCTTGTTGGAGGAGGTATGTCATGGGGCTCGGGATTTCAGGCTTCAAAATCCCTTGCTCCCACCCCCTGGCGGCTGCGGATCAGCTCTAACCTCTCAGCAAATGTCCCTCACCATGCCTGCCTGCCTGCTCCCATGCTCCCTGCCGTGATGTCAGGGACTCTGAAACCGGAGGCCCTCACTAAACTCGTTTATAAGTTGCCATGGTCATGGTGTCTTTTCACACTCTAATAGAAAGTAAGATGCTGGCTGATTCACTTCAGTGAAGGTTTGAAACAGTGCAGTTTAAAATGATATTAGACTGGGCGCTTAAGGAGAACATGGAAGCTGAGTTCAGGAAAAAAAAATGGAGTGATATGGATAAACGTGACCACTAACCAGAGGAGGTCAGCAGAAGTTGAATATCTCACTTAGGATACCACAGAAAATGAAGCAGGTGGGATAAAGAATAAGGAATGCCCAGTGTATGTGTATGAGAGAGAAAAGAGAGAGGCAGAGAGGGGGTGGGGGGAGGCTGAGGAAGAACACAGAAGCAAAGGAGGATGAGCCATGGGGGGGGGGGGGCAAACAGAATCTTAAGAGGCCATACGACAGCAACTAGAGGAGAAGCAAGAAAGTCTGGTGAGGAGACGCCTCAGCAGCTCAAGGGCACTTGCTGCCTGAAGGCCTGTGTTCAAGCCCCAGGACTCAATGGTAGGAGGAGAGAGTTGGCTCCTGAAAGTTGTCCTCAAACCTACACATGCACACACACACACACATAAATAAACAAGGGATTAGAATCACATCCACTTCTGTCTCTGAGATCAATATATTTTTGACACAACTTAAACATTTTGTGAACACCTAAAGCAGAAGAGATTTCCCCCATAAAAATGAATCAACACCGGCTGGCTGCACAGCAGGCTTCAAGGTGTAGGTTTACAAGTGTAAATGTTGTTTTTATTTCCTCAGATAATCAGATGAGGTGAGAGGATACCTGACCTTAGCCCAGAGAGTTTCTATCTAAATATCCCTAGGCCTGGAAGCTTTGAGCCTCCAGACAATCTAATCTTGTGCAAGCCTAGACCTTGAAGTCTTCAGCTTCCAGCCTCCATCTGCTAGCCTAGGCCTAGAATGTTTTCAGCCTCTCAGACTTACTGCTTAATAAGCTCACCTTTTTAGTTCTTTCTGAACTTTGGCTGGTTCAACTCAGCTGTTCTGGCTTAAAACTCCTCTCCAAGATGACTGATTCAAACTGGCTTCTCTCTGCTTCTCACTGAATTGCTCTGTTTGGGAAAACTGCCTCTGAACTCCATGAACTGCACTCAACTACACTGAACTCTACTGTATGTCTCCACGAACCCTCTGTATTCCTGTACCATGCTCTACTCCGCTGTATATACTGTCTGTCTGCTCTCTCTCTCTCTCTCTCTGCACTGCTCTTAAGTAGCTTCTCTTTCCTGCCTGTTCTCACATAATTTGGGCGTATCCTATCTCTGACTCATTCTGTCAAATCTTTCTCTGATTCACCACTTTGTCTGCCCCTTAATTAGTCATTGTTTGGGATTAAAGGTGTGTACTAAGGGTGTGTCTGTATTCCAGCAAGATCACAGACCTAGATGGGACCCCTTGCCAGACTAGCCATGCTGCTGGATTAAAATTCCTCTACACATAAGATGAGAGACTGAGGGAAGGGAAAGTGTCATGGTGGCTCAGAGGCAATCTGTAAACCTATCCTAAGTGAATCTGAAGATATACAGAACAAAGAAAAAATTAAAAAATAAAAGTCCAAGAAGGCAGGAGGAATGTATGAGAGTGAGCAATGGCCAAAGAGGTCACGTCTGAATATTGATGATCACATGGCCACCCCAGGGAGTGATGGTGTCGAAAATTCTTAAAAACAAAATAGTAAAAAATAATTTTTTCAAAAATCATCATCTGTGTCTTATTTTTAAATTATTATTATTATTTATTATTAGTTATTATAAGTATTTACTTTGTATCCCAGCTGTGTCCCCCTTCCTCATCTCCTCCCAATCCCACCTTCCCTTCCTCTTCCCTTCTATGCCCCTCTTCTAGTCTACTGATAGGGGAGGTCCTCCTCTACTATCTGACCCTAGCCTATCGGGTCTCCTCAGGACTGTCATCAGTGTTTTAGGTAGAGTCTGTCTATGGGAATGAAAGTTGTTTCAATATAGCTTGTGGGTATATTGGCAAAACAGTATCTTGACAACCCAGTGACAAATGGTCAGGCTAGAATGCAAACTGTGGCAAACATGGCTGCTTGAATTTGAGTTAAAGAGCAGAAATGTAGGACACTTGGAAGAATTTGTTTACTATTATTTATGTGAAAAAAACATTTTTCTGCTGATCTGTCAGCAGTAAAATGGGGATGATATGAGTATAGAGCCTCAGAGTTGTTAAACTTTGGCTGTAGCTGTAGATCACGGGGCATCCCACTTACACTAATATTTTAAACTTATTTTTGCAAAAAAAAAAGTCACCAGATAGGGGTACCAATTTTAGATTGAAATATTAGGAATTTATGAAGCTGTGCAGGTTGAAGGCTGGAAATTCTCCTCTGGTGAGTAACATGAAAGGGAGTAACATGGTTTCAGAGGAGCGGGTTTTGAGAGGAGTCTTGCTGAAACAGCACAGGCAGTAGTCCTGGCTCACCCTCCCAGGTGCTGGATTACGGGTGCCGGGAGCCTGGTCTGACCCTAGGGAGTTATACCTGGTGGAAGTAAAGCCAAGAGAAGCATGAGAATGATTTAGTACACTTACAGAGCTTTTATGAAAAACTGGCCCTGTTCTGGTTTTGGGAGACCTGCAGTGGAGTTGGAGGCAAAGGTCTGAATATGATTCCAAGCCTGCCATTCATTACCAAGAAGATTTAGGAGAGGGCACCTTATTTTTCCATGACATAGTCCAAAAATTGGCTGCAATATTGTTTCTGGTCCAATTTGTTCATTGATCCCATCAAAGGATAGAGATCTGTTTCTCTTCTTATGAGCCTAGATGTGCCTGTGTGGCTGGTTTCACTGAAAGAATAGGTATGGCTCCCAAAGCTAAGGTATGAGGCCGGTGACTTCTCTTCTACTCTTGCTGTTGGAGCCAGGGCCATTATTTGGCGAAGACCAGACACAGCAATGCTGCCACAGAGAGGCATGTGGAGAGAACATTTGAGGACAGAGATGCACCTGCCACTCCAGGGACTGTCTGATGAAACTACGAGAGAGAGGACTATAACCATGAAAGACAATGTGAAATAAAGTCAGCGGGAGTAAAAAGCATGCCTAAAAAGCCAGTGGGACGTTCTCTGAACCTTATTTACAAAGAGACTAAGATACTGGGCAAGGAGAGGGACGTGACCGTCAAATGCAATGCTGTGTACTACGGTTTTACAAGCTCACGGAGTGTCATCATTGTTCCTGCTCCACAGGATGGACCTAACGCCAGAAGTCACAGGAAGCAAACGCAGCTCCCTTGGACACCTCATTTTAACACTTGGAATTGTCTCAAAGGACATGAATGACTCTATAAAGCAGTGTGTATCCCAAAGACCAAAGATATGCAGGTTCAGTGCCCATATGTGAGGAATATCCCTCCAGGAGAGCTGTGAGTGGGCAGCAGTCATACTTGTAGGCAAATGGATCTGTCACCAGGGTTCAATGGTGTTTACTAGAACCTTGATCTCTCTCTGTAGGCACTCATGTAATTAGGCCAAGGTAGCTTTTAAACCACTTGAAATACTATTCATAACAAGATAAGAATAAAAACAAACAAAATTGATTAATTTTCTTTTTGCAATACTAGGGGTTAGAGAAATAGCCACGCGCCCTTGCTCTTGCAGAGGACTCAGGTTTACCCCAGCACTCTCATGGTGGCTTACACCTGTAAATCCAGTCCCTGGGAATCCAACCCCTCTTTTCACCACCAAGGGCACCAGAAACGCACATGGTGCGATGCATACATGCACACAACACACCCACACATATAAATAGATCTAACATTTCAGTATGGATTCCAGAGAGAATGGATGTGTTTGTTCAAGGCATATTGAAATATATTTTGGGGATAGAGAGTTGGCACAGTGATTAAGAGCATGTACTGTGATTCCAGAGGACCTGGCTTTTGTTCGCAGCAGCCACATCAGGCAGTTCCCAACCTCTTATAGCTCTAGCTCCAGAGCTTCCAACATCCTCCTTTGGCTACTTCAGCCACCACCACACACACACACACACACACACACACACACACACTAACACACACAAAAGTAAGTAAACAAAATCTTTAAAAACCTTATAAAATATCTTTTAGTCCACATTGAGTATTTCTACAGGACCTTAGCTTGTCTACTAACGCACCTAAAGTTCTATCTTTTAATGCAAAACAAGATGAATGTATAGCTGGTAGCCTTGCAGTACTGTACCTTGACACGTGCTCTATGGCATCCTGGAAGAACACCAGCTTTACTTCCTTAGGATTTGTGAGGTTATAGTCATCAAGATAGTCCTGTAGAACATTCCTGATTTTCTCCATGTCAGGCAAATCATCATAGATGCGGTCAGATTTATCTGCTCCAAACTGTAAGGTGATTTGTAGGGACACACCAAAGTTGGCTCAATTAATTACCTTGTGTAGACATATGAAACACACAATCTGGAAAATTCATTTCACTTCACTTTTTTCAGGTGCTAGCTTGTAATGCCAATGATTTTTGCAATAAAATTCAGGCAGAAAAGAGTTTGGAATCATTTTAATTTCTTGTGCAATCCAATGTTCTGGTTTCATACTTTTAGGCTATTGGCACTCAAAAAGGTAATTGAAAGTATACATGGCATATTGCTAATCTCTATGAATGATCATTCATACGATCATTTGTTTGTTTCTGACAACAGAAGCCACCTAGAGTTAAATATATTATGGAGAATAAAAATCAGGTGTGAATTAGAAGGACTAGAGTTCCCTGGTTGGACCAATTGAAGATGCCAACTACCGGGAGGCCCTACCACCAAAACCTAACTGGACAAAGCAAGTTCTGCTTGCACTCAGGACGCACATAGGCAAGGAGAATGCCCTACCATCTAGTCGTGGCCCCAACCCTGGTCTGGTTCATCTACTTTACTGTGTGTGTGTGTGTATCTGTGTGCATGTGGGATCTGTAGATATTCCAGATATTCCATTGTGGGGGTCAGAGAACAACCCTGAGTGATGTTTGTCCTTGGAAACCTGCCTTTTGTTTTGTTTTGTTTTATTGGCCCAGAACTTGGCAAAGTAAACTAGGCTAGCTGGCCTGCGGCTTCCAGGGATTCCTCTCCTTGCTAGGATTATAGGTATATGCTACTGTATCTGGCTTTTTACACAGAGTTCTGGGGAATCGAACTCATGTCTTTGTACTTGTTAGGAAAGCACTTTACAGACTGACCCATCTTCCAGGCCTGTCTTTATTCTTTCATTTGACACACCATCACTAAAAACACATAGCAAACATAATTTGTGAAACAAACAAACAAACCCTGGAGCTTTATTTATTTTTGCTTAGTTTGTTGTGTTTGACCTAGTCTTCCTTTCCTTTTAAAGAATTTGTTGGTAATTCCAAACATGCATACAGTATATTTAGATTATATCCATCTTTCCCTCTTAAGTCCTCTAAGACTTCCCTCTACATCCCCATCCTAAGAATTAATCGATTGAACTTTATAACCACTGAGGCAATCAGTACTGCCTGTATGTCCATGGTTGTAGGCCTGCCCACTGGAGCATGGACAGCCAACCTGTCTGGGCCACATCGCTGAAGGAAGCTGACTGATCCTCCCACAGCAGCCAGCACATGCAGCAGCCCCTGAGTTCCTGTGGGGAAATCAGCTGCTTTCACCTTGTAGAGGACTTGTTTAGGCATCTATGGCTGCTGGACCTTAATGTTTAATAACTCTAAATAGGCATAATTCACACAAATGTATTATCTTTTTACCCATGTCAGATGGTCGTTCTCATCTGGAGTGTGTTCTATACAGCGTGTAGAAGGACCACTCTATTCATTATCAGATTATTAGCTTAGATTGGAAGGCTGCTATATACCTTGCTTTGTGTGTGAGGCTGAGACCCTGGTGAACAAAATGGGCGTGATCCTCGGCCTGGAGAGAGGAAGAATATACTCCTCAAGAGTCAGTTTGGTGGAAGTGGACGGCAGTTTGCTGTGCAAGTGGGGTGGGGAGATGAGAGATTGGTTCTAGGAATGCTCAGAGGATAAAATTAGGCCCATGTATCGACACTTTTGGAAGGACAGAAGAGTTGTATGGAACAATATAAAAGGTAGTTAAGTATGAGAATATTTTGCTACTGATTAAAGTTCCCTTGAAATGAAGAGGGTGGCTCCTTTGACTATTAAGCTTGCATGACTAGAAGCACTTGATTAGGGGTTGCAGGATTCTGGACCTAAGTAAAGGAACTAAGCCTCTTTGTCTCCTTCTGACGGTTATTGGTTTGAGCTATCATCAAAACAAATGTAACTTTCACTGTGAAGGACCAGATAGTAAATCTCTTTGGTGTTGCAGCTAACCCTGACTTTGCCTCTGCTGCTGTCCTCTGGTATCACTGGGCAATGGTGGACATACAGACACACACAAATGTGAGTGTAGCTGTGCTTGGATAACATGTATTTATAAGAACTGGACAGCAGGCGGATTTGGCCTATGGGACTGGAGTCTCTCCATATTTGGCTAAGATGTTTAATCTTCACAAATGTAAATCCTTATGTAGATGAATCTGATTTGGAAAACAGCATATGTGCTAAAACCTTTAAGTACAGTCAGGCAGAAGACTACTCACCTTAATGAAATCACCAAATATGATGGGCCTGCTTAAAAAGTAATCCACGCCAATTGTAATTCCAAAGTACTTGTCTGTTGAAACACAAAAGCAACTTTATGATAGGGATCAGCTTGAATGTAGAATTTTAGTAATCTCTACGTAATAGTATCTACAGTTGCTATGAAAACTGAGACAGCCATGACAAAAAATGCCGTTGTAGTTGGGTGGACAATCTCCCAGATTTGGTTATTTAGTAAGTATTTAAAACTTCCATTAAATAGTAAATATTGAATACTTATTCAGTAAAAAGGAGTATTTTAGAGTTATTGTCATTTCTTTTTATCTAGTTTTTAAATTAAAAGCATATTTCATTTTGACAGAATCTCACACTGTAGCTGAGCTGGCCACAAACTCATGGAGTACTCTTGTTGGAGCCTCCTGGGTGCTGGGACCATGGAAAAGAGATACTATACTACACCCAGATAAAAATAGGCTTTTTACTAAGCTCATAAAATAATGGATCTCATTTTTGGATCAAAATTATGCTATTTTGATACACATAGGTCATTGGTTTTGCTTGTATTTTTCCTCCTCTGTCTCCTTTCCTTCCCCTAACCAATCTTATCTGTATTCATGTCATATATGTGTGACATATGTATCACATGGTATGCATATAACCATATATGTAGTTATACCTAGATTCCTCATGATGCCATGTATATGTCTCACACACATTATCCATGATACCATGTTGTGACATTGTTGTCATGGGTCTACTTATAACTATCTATCTATCTATCTATCTATCTATCTATCTATCTATCTATCTATCTATCTAGTTACATTGAGATTCCCCATGATGTCATAAATTTGTGACATAGATATCACATGGTCTGCATATAAATACATAGTTGTTCCTAGATTTGTTATGATGCCATATATGTGTGACATATGTATCACATGGTGTGCTTATAACTATATCCCATTACAGAAGTCATGTGATATCTGTCTTTCTATTCACTCATAACCCTCTCTTGTCCCCACCCCCATAATTTCAAACTGCTTCCTTCCTACACTTCTCTATTCCCTCATATCGTTCATATTATCTATATCTCTATCTATTCCATGTAGGAGAGGAAACATGTTATCCTGGCTTCTTATTAGACAAAATTTTATTTCTCTGCTTTTCTGTCTCTACTTCTAATTTTATATGAGAGTAAGACTATCAAAAAATTCTTTATTATAATAACCCATTTTTATAATATTTGTATATATTTGAGATATCAGAACTTTTAATTATTAATGCCTAAAATTTATAAACTCATTTTCATTTCCCTTTTATTGAAACCAAATTGACTTTCTAATTTTTTTAAAATAAAAAAGCTAAATAAAGATATTTACTGGCCATTTCTGCCAAAATGACATGGAAGTAGTGTTTGTCTTCATTATTGATTAATCGGTCATGGAACACTCTTTGACATTCGTGGCAAAAAAGTCTAAATATCTGACCTTCTTCTCTTATTGTTCCTGGATCACACTGGAGAATACCTGTGAGATTTTTTTAAGAAAAGGGAGAAAAAGGGAAAAGTTTCATTTATGAAATACCTCGTAACAGTTTAGTAAAATAGAAAATACATAAGTCCAGCTTGGGATGGAAAGAAGTGGTTAGAACTGGGTTATAGTTTGAAGGGGAAGTTGGTCATGGAGCAGGCGGAGGGCATCAAGGCTCATGGCCAGGGCAGTTAATGGTACCCTTATGAATGTCAGGGTTAATCATGGCCAGTGCTAGAGGGATGAAGCAAGAATCTTTTTTTTTTTTTTCTTGAGACAGGGTCTCACTATACAGCTCTGGCTTTCCTAGAACACACTATGTAGACCAGTCTGGCCTAGAACTCACAGAAACCCCGCCTGCCTTTGGAGTGCTGGAATTAAAGGTGTGCACCACCATGCCTGGCTAAGAATCCACTTTCAGTCTGCAGGCTTAAGAAGTCCGGCTGGGCAGCTGAGTGAGGCTGTTGAGAAGAGTGTAGAATGGGGGAGGCGGCGCTCAGAGGCGAGGCTGCATCTGGGACAAAGAATTGACTGCGGTTGGACAAAAAGTGGACCGAGCAGACTCAGGCCATAATTTGAAGGAGGAGCAGCTATCAATGCTGATGGAGTGACATGGAGTGACATCAGCCAGGGAGAGGGTAGGGGATGTAGGAGAGCTTGCACTTAGGACTGCTGGGATGAGGCTGAGGGATGGTGAGATCTGGCCTATCGGGGATGGAGTTAAGTCCCATGTTAGGTAAAAGCTTTGACTGACACATAGTAAAGTTAGAATAGGAGGGATCCTGAAGAGAGGCCATTTTTACAGGAGTCTTTCTAGAAAAGGAGAGCAATTAACTTTTAAAGGTGGGATGTATGATCTAATTTTAAAAATGATGCTGGGAATGATCTAACAGGAGAGGATACTCTGAAAGCAATGTAGGGATTTTAAGAGCCCAATCTCCGATGAGGCAGGTGGAGATGTAACTCTGTGCCAGAGGGGCGGTTACAGGGGCAGTTCAGTTCAGGGCAGGAAGATGTGGGTTATTGGGGAGATCTGGGAGATGAAGCACCTCTGATCTAATGGTTTCTATTTTTCAGCTTTCTATTTCTCATCCTCAGCTGGAAGTGAGAAGTGGGATGGATACTTGAGATGTGTGTCTTAGTTACCTTCCCATTGCTGTGGTAAAGTACCCTGACAAATGCAACTTCAGAAGAAGGAAGGGTTTATTTCTACTCTCAGTTCTAAGCAATAGTCCCTCTTTCCAGGGATAGCTTGGGGTGCTGTGCACGACATAGCCGCAGTCAGGCAGCAGGGGCAAGAAAGTGGAACAATAGAATGTGCTCAGTTCACTTCCTCCTTACATAGTCTGGAGGTCAAACAGAGAACAGTGCCATCCCAAGAAAGTCCTCTCCCAGGTGGTTCTGGATCTCATCACATGGCAATTGAGATTAACCAGCATGCCAGGGGTGCCCAGCTAAGTCCCAGTAGGTGCACATGATTCTGAGAGATTTGGTGGAGGGCAATGGAAATGCAGAGTTAAGAATGTGGATTCAGTACATTACCTTGCACACACTTGGATAAATCTCTTAGGTTAAAGACGTAATGGGACTTGGCTGGGGTTGGCAGGAGATCCACACTCATCCTGTTATAAATCTCAACTGCAGCTTCCACAATGTTGGACGAAGTTTGCCTTACAGGTGGTGGAAAGTCAACCAGGAAGCCATTCAAGATAGCCTGGAACCAGAAAATGCAAGGTGTAAGAGTTAAGATTACTTTTTTAAAACCAAATATTTGTCTTTCAAATACCCACGTTTTGATAGCCTTTTCTAACTACAACTAGAGGAAAGCTGAATTCCAACACAAAGGCTCTTGTTTGTCTCAGAATATATTTTCAAGAACAGGCCCTTTCTTGTGATTTGTGGTTGTTTGGGTTGACTGAGTGGAATTCATAGCTGGTCTGTGACTTAACATGAACTTACCATTTCCTGTACTCACTCAAGAACTCTCTGCCTCTCCCTGTCAATTTGAATCCTCCTCCAAGACCCAGCCTCGGATGACTGGTGAAGGCATACCCTCACTGATACGTGTGCTGCCATCATTCTTCTCAGAATAATGTTTCACATTTACTGGACACTCTGCTGAGCACTTCTAGCAACAATGTGTTTCCCGTGTGTGAAAGAGAGGAAGTGGTCTCTTGGAGAGATTAATACGTGTGGGTGAAGGATGGGCTCATAGTTTATGGCGATGGTGTCAAGAGTCCATGCAGTCTGCCTGAGATGTGTTGAACTGGAGCTGCCTGGAGTGTGGTGTGGTTTAAGGGAACATCCAGCCTTGGAGGTCACACGTGATGTGTGCGTAGAGGTAAGGCCTGGGCAGTGGAGGAGATCTGCCTTCTTCAGGAGTAAGTGTCATGTTTCGTCTTTCTGCATTCCTAAATGGTCTACAGAAATCAACAATGCAGCCAGTAGCCAGCTGCTCTTTGTGTGCTTGTGGTTCCATGCTTCCTGCTTAGGAAAGGGAGGAAAGAGGTCCCTGGAAACCCAGTGCACTGTTTTGACCATGAGATTCTTAGTACATGTTTTCCTTGCCCCATCTTGTTTAAATCAGGATCCGCACTCACCTGAAAAATCTGCTTCAGGCTGTGCTCTGAGGGCATGGGCAGGCACAGCATGCTGAAGTGTCGGATGAAGCGGGGTGTCACAGGGTTGCGGCCCCCTCCTGGAGGTGCGCACGCTGATACAATTGTTACGTCCTGTGTGGAAAGAAGGTCACTTGGGTCACCCTGCAGAGAAAGATATAAGATCTGCCCTCCCTCATATCAGGATTCTTTAGAAGGCCTGGCATGAGCCAGCACTGCAACCCCATGACTATCTGAGGTCACTACTCCTACTCTCATTTCATGATGGAAAACCCAAGTTTTGGGTGTCTACCTAAGCTGCTCAGTTGGCAGTGTCAGGGCTGCATTTTGAAAAGGCCGCTCGGGGGCTGGCAGGATGGCAAGGGTTGTAGAATGTGCTCTGCTCTTACAGGGGACTGTAGTTTGCTGCTCTTACAGGGGACTGTAGTTTGCTGCTCTTACAGGGGACTGTAGTTTGCTGCTCTTACAGGGGACTGTAGTTTGCTGCTCTTACAGGGGACTGTAGTTTGCTGTTGGAGAATTTCATTCCTGGCACCAGGGAACCAGACACCTTCTTCTGGGCTCATGGGGGCACGGGCACCTTCTGAATAGGCACATGATTGGAAATGAAAAATAAATGTTTAAAAACAAACAATAGAGGTTAAAAGGCCACTCAGGCTGACTGCAGGTCAGAGAGAAGACCGAGGGTGTCTAGAGGCCAGTTAAAGGTGTTTAATCTGACTGATACCCTATGAGGTATAGACTATTGGATCCAGAAGTCTGAGGGACAAGCTTGGCTTCAGATAATGACCATGGCAATGAAAAGGAACAAGCAATCAGAGAAATATTTACAATGGATGGTCCATACATTCAAAAGAAATTCTAGGATTTGGGCTGTGTTTATTTCATCTTTGAGCTAATATCACCATTTCTTTTGCAGGGATGCTGGGAGAGATAAATGATGTAACAGTGCTTGGTATAATTTGTCTTTACTATGAGCAAAATTGATTTACCCCAGAAATGCCCCCTTCCAGAACGGAAACAGAGTGGGCAGCCAATGCATGACCCCCATTCTCCCTCAGACTCCCAAGCCCTGCTGGTGGCTTGGTGGTTGCACATGTCACCACACTGAGGCTCTGACTCTCATCTTTTCTTCTCTTAGAGGCTGAAGATTCTATTCTTGTCTCCTCTCTAGGCTGTTCCTTTCCCACAGCCAAGTAGATCTTTCTAGAATGCTTCTTCAGAGACTCTCCATCACAAAGAGGAAAAACCCACAGTCCTCATCATGGACCTACAGCCCTCTGAAACATGGGTTCTGTTCCTCTTGCTGTTCTGGAATTATGTTTTACAGGACTATGGTATTTCAGATCCTACGAGGTATTAAAGCGGTCACTACCTTTGTTCTGTCTTTACAATCTAGGCTCCCAAACACCTGCTTCTCTCATTCTCAACCCAATCTCAGCCCTGAATTCTCTCTGTCTCTCCTAGTCATCTTTTGCCACAAATGTCCAGAGCTCTCCAGAGCTGAGGTTTCTGGGAGGCAAGGACTGCCTCATTTGCCACTTGTCTCCTGAAACAGCACAGCAAGACATCAATGTAGATGAAATGAACTGGATTACAGGTAAGAGGCACCAAACCGTGCTTTATAGATGGAATTTACCCAGAAATAATGTGTTGAAGTCCTAATTTGTGGAAAAATTGATAGCTTTTGGAGAGAGGGAATTTGGAGAGATGGTGTCTTTAGGATGACCTCCTAACGGAACACAATTAGGACAATGCAATTAGGACACAAAGGAAGCTAATTACTATGGCTTGAGTGTGGTTTGCCTCCTCCATAACTCATGTTGGACTTTAATCCGTGTTATGAGGCACATGGAGGTAAGAAGCTTAATCTAACCATAGTGTTTTAAGATAGGAACTTTAGGAAGTGATTAGGATTGGATAAGGTCATCTGAATAGTACTTCTATTATTGAGTTATTGACTCATGAGAACAGAGCAGAGACAAGGAGGTATATGCTCCTCTTATTTCTCCATGTGATGCCTTGCTGTTGTGTGTATTTCTCCTCTGCTTTTTAAGAAGTTTTAAAAAGAAGCTTGTTCATACCAGGATTTAAACAACTTACAAGTTTCAGGAAGTCCTAGAAAGTTACTAAATTCACAAGGTCCTTTGATGCTCAAGATTATATAGATAGTAAGGACTGCTGAGGCGAGGAGACTGAATTGTCGAGCTGCCTACAAGCTGTGCTTTCGTGAGTTGCCACCCGTGCTCCTGGTGGTGGTGTTTGGGTGAGGCATCTTTCTCCCCCTCCCCTTTCTTTTCTCTGACACAGGGTTTTACTCTGTGACTTCGGCTGGCCTAGAACTCACAGAGATCCACTTGTTTCTGCCTCCCAAGTGCTGGGATTAAAGACATGCACCACCACATCCAGCCTTGCAGCTGCCTTTGAGTCATCCGTGTCTCTGTAAGTCATCCTTTATTTACACCTATAAGTAAGCTCAATAAACCTCATTGGTTCACCAACTTGGATTTTGGTGGTACCTTTGTTTTGGTCTGCCATTGGTTACCTATCTGGGTTGAAGAGACATTTGTTCACATCTCTCCAGTATCACCTACCACTTGCATGGTCCCCAAGGTGAAACAGGAAGTTTCATGTGTTACATGTGGTTTCTTGCGACCATATGTGGTCTCTTGCCCTTGGATCAAGACCACAATTCACAATAAATTGCTTTATGACTTACCCATCTGTTGTAACTGTTATTAGAAACAGAAAACAGACTAACAACCCCATGTTGTTGCAGCCTGCTATTTGAGACAAAGCTCAGCCATCTTTGTATTCAGCTTCCATTTTGTTTCTAAGGTGAAATTAAGTTCCAATTTTTAAACTTTTTGACTCTGCTTCATGGAAGCGGTTGTTCATAGCTGACCTTATGCTTTGTATGATTCAATAGTGTCATAATTCATACTTGATTATCTGTACACTTGGCTACACCCTGGTTACACTCTGTTATCTATACACCTGGTTGTACTCGGTTGCACTTGGGCTGCACTCTGGAAGACCCTCACTTACCAAGAACAATCAGCTTAAAGGTTAGCTGATAATACTTTGCCTAGTTAGCCAAAAATGTAATATTGCTTTGTACTGCCCTCACCATGTCTTTAGCATTCAGTTATTTTTCTAGAAAAACCCTGCTGAAAGACCTTGTAGACATCACAGGTAGGCTCCTGAGTCCTTACTGTGGCTCTGATCAGTCAGTTTGGAGAGGGTTCAAATAAACCATCCATATTTAACTGAGATTGGAGTCTGAGTGGTTTGTACGGCTATTTTCTTACCACAACATGAGGAAAAGAAGAACATATGAAAATCAAGGAGAGAAGTCTTGGAGCGGATTTTGCTCATGCCTTGATCTTAACTTCTCACCTTCAGAATTACAAGAAAATAGATTAAGCTACCTAGACTGCAGTATTTTGTTATATTAGCCCTGAAAAATAATAGTCCATATTTGAGCACACCAATTAATGTAAAATCTAACCTGTATTTCTTTCCAAAAGAGTTTGCTTCTGTCATAAAATCCACCAAAATCTTGATACTGCCGTAGCAATTCAATAGGCGGTTGGGAGCCATAGTGATCCAGACGGGGCATATTCAGGTCATCGACAAATATCACAACTTGCTTGTTTCCTGGTGCTCCTGGGACAAGAGAAGGAATTTTAAAAGAATCACAATTTGTCCTTAGAAAATTGTAAGGCCATTTTTTGTTGTGGTGATGGTAGTTTAAAATGATTTGTCCTCACAAAAATTCATGTCGAAGCTTGGTCTTTGACGTAATGGCATTTCAGGCAATGAGGAATCCGCTAGCTCCCCAGGGAGGTCTGAACCTTTCCCTCTGCCCTCACCAGCTGTGCGGACTGAGTGAATTAACTTTCCACAGAAGGAAGCAGAGGGATTCCACAGGCTTCAGTTCATGAATACCATCTCATCACCTCCACATGGTAAAGGACTTTGACATTTGAAACCATCCCAGTCCCATCAATGGAAAATCCCAGACAGTAGGGAGGAAGCACAGAAGGGGAATTCCCCTCTAGCACCCAGGGTTTGAGAAAACAGCTACAGCCCTGTGGTTGGGATGAATGCTGGGTGGCGATCCCAATGCAACTACAGCTAATTCTGAATTAGCTTTCTCTGAATTAGCTCTCTTCTGCCTCAGAGAAGCCATGTAGCAAGATCAGAGCAGGGAGGAGACCTCAGAGAATCATTCATAAAAATTTGGAGCTCATGAAAACAACAGCAAAAACCAGACTGGCATCTGCTGCCCTGTGTTTAGCTGAGCAAGGAAAAGGGAACCAAGAAGAGGTGGTGAGGCAGTTGGTAAGCCCACTCTTGGTGCATGGATGTCAGTGCATGACTGACAATGTGAAAAGCATCTGAGGTTCGGCTCTGTCAGGTACCATTAGGAGGGCTGCTAAGTGAAGCATGTACAAGGTAGAGCTTGTATTGCTGGAGGGTGGGAATGAATGGAGGCCGAGACCTTGAGGTCACCCTCAGGCAACTTTCCAGTAAGGAGGCAGAAGCCCAACTAGTGAACTGCTCTTTTAGGGATGCTCATGAGAGCTTGCTCCTGCTCACTTATTACATGGATAGTAATTTATTACATGGATAGTAATCCAGCCAGAGGAGCAGGGCCACACATGGAGACTATCTAAATGCCAGTGAGGACAAAACATTAGCCTATTCTGTCTTTTCCTGCTCTACACATCAGAACCACTACAGGAAGAAAGAGCTAGTAAGATCACCCCATGCTGCCCTCCATGTCAATACCTAGAGGTGCACATGTGATTTATAGCAGAGACGAGGGCTGACTTTCAGTAAGGCGTGGGATTGATGTTTTACATTGGCTCAGACTTAAACTATCTAAAGGTGACAGGAAAGTTACAATTTTTTAAATCTAACTAGCTAATTAGGGAAAGGGAAAGAGATCCTAAAACTTGGCCAAAAACACCAACTGAAGACAAACCCACACTCATGCTACTTCCAACTGTAACTCGGTGTGCCAGATATGAAGATGTTTGTTGGTTTTAAACAAATGGAAATCGGTTGAGGTTTGAGGGCCTTGGATGGACAGAAGGGAGGCGTGAGGTGTCAGAGACTGCAGATGATCTGCTGAGGGCGGCTGTCACGATTAACCTTCACTTTGACTCCATCTGGAATGGCCTCGGAGACACACTTTCAGGTGCATCTGTGAGGGTTTCCACAGAGGTTTAAGGAAGAGGAAAAGATTGACCCTGAATGTGGCTGGCACCAGCCCATGGACTGGTATCCCACACTGAATAAAAATGAAAGATACAAGCTGGAGAAAGCAAGTTGAGCAGCAGCATTCAGCTCTCTGATTCTTGGCCACAGACACGCCGTGACCACCATGCTGTCCCACCATGATCAACCGTCTCCCTTAAACCATGAGCCAAAACAAATTCTTCTCCCTTTAAGCTGCTTTTGCCCGGTGTTTTGTCACGGTGATGGGAGAAGTAGCTGACGCAGTGTGGGGGAAATAAATGACTTGCAGTTCACATTGAGATAGCTAGATGAAAAAAATGTCCATGAACACAAGCTTCTTACTTTGGCTCTGCACACACTTGTGTTGAGGCATGGCCCTCAGCCTGACACCCGGGACCTGTGAGACAGACCAGTGCTTTTCTTGGCCAAGTAGACCACTCATCACAAGGACGGCTTGGTTCAACACACGCTGGTACCCTCAGCTTGCTCTCTTTGTATTCAGCTTACTGGCTGGACAAATGGTTGTGTAGAACAAAAGTGCAATCGTGATTCTTACCTAGAATATTTTTTCTTTTCCTTTCCAGTTTTGACTCAATGATCTCTTGCGTCCTTGAAGATGAAGTTTGGGCAGAAAAATTTAGGTAAACAGGGACATAGCCAGCTGATTCTTGAATTCTATTCAGCAAGCCTTTTGCAATAACAGACTTTGAATAAAAAAGAATGTTAATTGATTTCATATTCAGTATGATACCTTTTAAGTAGCCTATGTTGGCCATAGTCTAGCACAGTGAGTGAGAAACAGTACAGAAGAATGAAGGCTGGATCTAGATGAAACTGGTATTGTTTCACTGCAGCCATTAATTTCAGTTACAGTCATCAGGACCAAAGAAATATTCGAACTAGACCTAACTAAGGAAAGGTCACACCAAAACTCATCTGTTCTTATCCAAATCAATTTGATAATGAGGTAGACCCACATTTCTTTTTGAAATCTTTTAAAATTTGTAGTTTTTTTAGTGTGTGTGCGTGCATGTGTGCGTGTGTGTGTGTGTGTGTGCATGTGTGTGTGCGTGTGTGTGTGTGTGCGTACGCGAATATGAGCTTGCACATGTGGGGGTACCCTGTGTCATGGTGCACATGAGAGGAGGTCAGAGGACCTTCCACCTGTGGGTCCTGGAGAGGGAACGAAGGTAGCCAAGCCGGGCAGCAAGCCTCTTGACTTGCTGAACCATCTTGCTGGCACACATTTCTTACAAATAATATGGAAGGTAAATAGTGAACCCGGGTTTGTGTGGATGCCTCTATTTTCCTCTTCGTTTCTTCCCAGAATTAAAATAACACTGAAATTGTGGTTGTGTCAGTTAAACTTAAATAGGTAACTAGGGACAGAATGATTGTCATCAGCAGTCCTTCGGGAACACAACTGCCCTGGGCAGTTTCCACCCTGATGACATAGAGCAACTGCAGAAATATATACATGGCCCAACTCAAAGCCTGGTCAGTAATACCACCTGAGGGTACACTCAGAAACTGAAAAGCTTTGGGGGAAATCCAGGGTCAGTATGGATTCTGCAGACTTAAATTCTTCCTGAAAAAGTGGTACAGTAAATAAAAGAACAAATTTTCTGTGGGAACCCTGTGTTATTTCTGATGCTGAGGATCCCAGCTCCACAGTGCCTCAGTCTGACAGCACTTCCTGTCTGATGAGGCTTTCCTACCTTGCCAACTCCAGTTGTTCCGGTGAACAGCACCGAGTGCCTGACTGCCAGTAGCTTTTCCATTAGATAGCCATAGCGCACTGTGTCTGTTGTAGGGACAAGCATCTCAAAGAATGGCACCTCCTTGCTGTACCTGAAGGTGGGTATGATTCGTTCCCAGGGGTCCAGACGCTTGGTATCAAAGTCGACATGAATGCTCCACAGATCTCCAGAATTGGGGAGCTGAAGTATAAAATCAACTGTCAATGGACAACACCGACTCTCAGAAATAGATACATTCACGCAAAGCAAAGGTAGCAGAAAACGTGAATAAAGCCGAATTTCATTTTTCTCTTTAAGAATTTCTTCAAATACCAGAGGCTAATTGTTTACTTTATAAATTTAACTGCAATGGGGATGCATTCACTTGCTTGTATGTTTGTGTATGTTGCTGTATGGGCATGGTATGGGTGAGTGTAGAGATGGGTGTCCTACTCTACCATTTTCTGCCTTATTCATTCGAGATGGGGGTCTTACTGAACCTGGAACTAGGTTGGTGGCTGGCAAGCCCCAGAGCTCTTCCTGTTTGTGGCTTACAGAGTGTGGGGATAAGATTTATTTACTTAACATATTTATTTTATTCATTTTTATTTATGTGTGTCTAATTTTCTGTATGTGTACCAGCCCAACCCCCTTGGAGCCTGGCACATTAAAATCTGACAGTACCTGGCAGTGTGGGCATCACGCTGAGAGTGCTCCTCATGTTGCTGGCTGAGAAACTCCAAGGAGAGATGACCCCTGCTGACTACTGCTCAGGGGGGAAGGAAGACAGGGCAGCTGACTCAGACCCCACACAGGCACTATACTCCTTACTCTGTGTTCCTTCACCAGGTGCTTTCTCACCTTCATGAGGCAATCCAGGGGATGGTAGCTTCCACCCACTTAGTGGCTCACAGTGATCTGTAACTCTGGTTCCAGGGTATCCAGCTCCCTCCTTTGGCCTCTGTGGGCACTATATGCATGTGGCAGGGCATACATGCATCCAGGCAAAACACTCAGACACATAAAATACAGGAAAACTCCACAAAACACCTACAGAGCCAACTAACCAGGGCCTAGAGGAGCTTGTGGAGACTGAAGCACCAACCAACCAAGAACCATGCATCAACTGGATCGAGGTCTCCTGCACAGATGTAGCCGATGGGCAGCTCTGGCTTCGTGTGGGTCCCCTAGTAAGGGAAATGGGGGCTGTCTCTGACATGGACTCTGTTGCCTGCTTTTCAGTCACATTCCCCTGGCAGGGCTGCCTTGCTAGGCCGTAGGGGGATAAGTCCTGATGTGACTTGATGTGCTGGGATGGGTTGGTGGTGGTGGGGCCTCTCCTTTTCTGAGGAGTAGGGGAGGAGGGATAAGGGAAAAAGGGGGGAAGAGTGGGATCAAGAGGAGAGAAGGGGGACTACAATTGGGATGTAAAGTGAATAAATAATAAATAAATTCATCTTTAAAATAAAACAAAAGGTGGTAAGGGAAAAAAATTCTTCCAACCCAACAGATCTGTACTTCATATCTCAGAAACATGCAAAATATAAAATTTGCCAATATAAATCCTGCAGAAAGCAAAGATTATGGTGTAACTTAAATGTTATGAAAATAATTCTTCATTTGCTATAGGTGGCACACACCTTTAACCCCATCATCCAGAAGGGTGATAAAGATGACTATCTGAGTGTTAGGTCAGCCTGGTCTATACAGTGAGTTCCAGGCTAGGGCTACATAGTGAGACTCTAAAAAAAAAAAAAAAGAAAGAAATAAAGAAATGAAGAAAGAATTCTACACCCACAACCTACATTTAAAAAGTTAAAAGACTTCAAGAAGGATTTGAACAGGATGAGTGAAGCAAGGAAATTAGTTTAGGTCCCAGATTAAAATATGGGTGAGAACACTAGCAAAGTGGACAGGAAACGACAACATGGGTGAGAAGCCTTGCTAAGGAAACTGAGTCTGGAGAAGAATGGACAGAAATGAGAGAGTCAATCAATAAGCACACACGGAGAAGAGGCTTGCAAGCATTCTGTCTCTGCTGACTGGGCTGCACTGTGCTGGAGGCTGTAAGTACTCTAGCGATGAGTCAGACGGCACGGGAGGCTGTGTGGGAGATGCTTGCCAACAGTGTCCCATTTGATAGAAGGGACTTGAGTATCTGCAGACTTTGCACTCTTTGGGGGGGCATACTGGAATCAGTTTCCCCAAGGACAGCTATATGTACATATCAAATTTCATACAAATGTATCCATTCATTACTATTTTGAAAACCCATAAGTACTGTTGTTTCTAGTTTCACCCAATAAATAACACAAGGGACATTTGAACCTTTCTTCCATATTTTCAAATCCCTCTGTGATGGTGAGGAATCTACTCACCAGAGCATATTTGCTCGGTGCTGGGATGCATAAAAAGTAGCACCAGAATCAATGCTGATCAACCGTGAAAATACACCTGATAATTGGGACTCAGCATTCACCTACAGCACAGAGCTTTACCGACCATCTGCCTTATCAACAGCAAGAGCCTTGGAAAGCACACTGAAGGATTTGTTTGTTTTTATTTTTAATGGAATAATGTTGTCAGTGGCTGAAAGATGAGACCAGCTTTTCTAAATCCTCACAATGAATAGGACTAAAGCTCTTCAAGTTGTTTTTTCTGTTCATGTATTTCTAGTTAAAATTACATTTTATTCCAGTAATTCGAACCTCTAAGCTTACAGCTACATTTTTTTCTGGAGTGTTTGCTTAATCACATGACTATTACTCTCCTATTTACAAAACATAAAGGTCTTAAAGTTTTAGTCTTAAATTCTAAAAAAAATTTACAGTGATGATGACAGCTCCACTTGGTCCTTACCCTGGCATCAGGATTATCATCAAATTGTGATCTAATAAATGTATCAAAAGAATCCCAGTAATTTTCAGTTAAGTTTCCACCCAAAGACCACAAATAACAGAACACAAAAGTCTGGCACAGAACTGTGTTCAGCTTCATTTGTTCCTGAAAATATAAAGAGAAACAGCATAAATATCTCACTTTCTGATGGAAGACAAACTCTACACTGTGAAGCTTGAGACTTTTGTCTTCCTTAGACTCGTGTGTTTAACAGGGCATGGCGAATGTTTTATCTGGTGATCCACAAAGCAGTTCTTCTTTATTTACATGATAGAAAATGATGAAAAAAATGAATGACAAGGCACAGGTGGGAAACATACCCTGAGGCTGACTTTCAGCTGTGCACTGCACCTCACTTTCCACCCCTGTGAGTATCACAGAGCAGACTGAGCACACACATCCTGGAATATGTCATAGACCACAGGGTATTGCAGGCTGAGCACCGGACTAAACCACAGGCACCCACACACCTCTAACTGTGAGTCTAATTGCAGCCATTAGTCTCGTGAACATTAAATTAAAAATCAAGCGGGCAAATTTCAGAAAATCTAGAGTTTTTATTGGCAAAGGCTCTCACAGAATGGTAGCATTCTTACAGCTTTAGAAAAAGAAGGCTTTATGCAAGACAGATGAGATGGCTCAGTGGGGTAAATGTACTTAAGCATGACAACCTGAGCTTAATCCCTAAACTTTTAGTGGGAAGAGGACCAATTCCCAAAAGTTGTCCTCTAATCTTCACACATTAGCATCCCTCACGCGAGCGCGTGCGCACACACACACACACACACAATTTAAAATCAAAATGGAACTTCATACCAATGACAAGATACCTCCTTCTTTGCCAAGTAGCAAAGACTCCAGTAGGCAACAAAGTGTGGTCACTTTGCTGATGTCCACCTGTGGGATAGCTTGGCTGCACTTTTTGTTTATAAACTGTAACCCTTCTTCAACATGACGATTGAAAAGGTTCAATAAATATTCTTCAGTTTCCTCATTCAGCTGAAAATGAAACCGATAAATGTTTTACTACATTCTTCCTGAAGGTAAAGCATATGGTTACATTTAAAAAGAGGGTGCTTAAAATCCACGTATCTAGCATATTAGGTGGCCTTTAGATCAAGGGATTTGGGCATCACAGCATCACACAACATAAAACAAAGTCCATGGAAGCCCATGGCTCATCAGGGATTCAGAGGACATACCAGGCAATGAAGACTGCACTGTGCTTCTTGGTTTTGTAATGAGTTCAGAGGTTTCACTTTATAGTTAGTTCTTAAATTGCCAGCACATTCATTACACACCAGTGCTTGCTGACAGTCTTTCATAGCTCAGAGCAATGAAGAAGAGTAAGCAGAGACAGCAACATCTCAGGAAGGTGAAAGAAATAATTTCCAAAGACTTAAAAGTGAGTTGGACCCTCATTATTTAATATTGTGTTACAAGCTCAAGCTAATATGGCAGGACAATAAAACCAAAGATTAACAGATTAGAGAGGGGGAAGTAGAGGTTGGAGAGATGGCTTGGGGGATAAGGACACATACTACTCTTGTGGAAGACTATTCTTGTGGAAGACAACAGTTTGGTTCTAGTGTTTTAGTAGCTCACAACTGCTTATAACCGCAGCTCCATGGCATCTGATGGCCCTTTCTGGTTTCCCTCCCACACACTCACTCACACTAACACACACAGTCACAATGCACTCACACATACACACTAAAAACTGAAAAACACCCATAACATTTAAACCAAAAATATAAAAATTTTTAAGGAGGAAAGAAAATGTAACTGTAAAACTTCTTTATTCAAAGATGGCAGTATCATTAAAATACCAACACAGTTTTTTACAGACCTTGAGAGAAAGATTCTCAACTTCAAATACAAAAACAAAAAACCCAGAATTTCCAAAATGATCCTTTACAAGGTATCTCCATCACTGATCTCAAGCTGTACTACAGAGCAATAGTAATAAAAAACAGCATGGTATTGGCATAGAAACAATGCTGGATCAATGGAACTGAATAGAAGACCCAGAAATAAACCCACACACCTACGGATACTTGATTTTTGACCAAGAAGCCAAACCATTCAACATAAAAAAGACAGCATCTTCAACAAATGGTGCTGGTCCAACTGGATATCTACATGCAGAAAAATGAAAATAGATCCATATTTATCACCCTGCACAAAACTAAAGTCCAAGTGGATCAAAGACCTCAACATAAAACAAGACACACTAAATCAGTTAGAAGAAAAAGTAGGGAAGAGTCTAGAACTCATTTGCACAGGAGACAACTTCCTGAACAGAACACCAACAGCACAGGCTCTAAGAGCAACAATCAATAAATGTGACCTCATGAAACTGAAAAGCTTCTGTAAAGCAAAAGACACTGTCGTCAGAACAAATTGACAGCCTACATACTGGGAAAGGCTCTTCACCAACCCTATATCTGACAGAGGGCTGATATCCAGAATATAATAAAAACTCAAGAAGTTAAAAAAGCAACAAATCAATCAATCCAATTAAAAAAATGGGGTACGGAGCTAAACAGAGAACTCTCCATAGAGGAATACTGAATGGCAGAGAAACACTTAAAGAAATGCTCAACGTCCTTAGCCATTAGGGAGATGCAAATCAAAACGACCCTGAAATTTCACCTTACACCCTCAGAATGCCTAAGATCAAAAACTCAAGTGACAACACATGCTGGAGAGGTTGTGGAGAAAGGGGAACCATCTTCCATTGCTAGTGGGAATGTAAACTTGTACAACCACTTTGGAAATCAATCTGGCACTTTCTCACACAGTTAGGAATAGGGCTTCCTAAAGATCCAGCTATACCATTTCTAGGCATATATCCAAAAGATGCTCAAACACAGAAGGACATTTGCTCAACCATGTTTGTAGCAGCTTTATTCGTAATAGCCAGAACCTGGAAACTGAGATGTCCCTCAGTGGAGGAATGGATACAGAAATTGTGGTATATTTACACAATGGAATACTACTCAGCAATTAAAAACAAGAAAATCATAAAATTTGCAGGCAAATGGTGGAATCTAGAAAAGATAATCCTGAGTGAGATATCCCAGAAGCAGAAAGACACACACGGTATGTACTCACTTATAAGTGGATTCTAGACCTATAAGATAGGATAAACATACTGAAATCTGTACACCTAAAGAAGATAAACAAGAAAGAGGACCTGGGATAAGACGATCAATCCTCACTTAGAAAGACAAATGGGATGGACATTGGAAGTAGGAGAAAACAAGTAACAGGGCAGGAGCAGAGGGCCTCTGAAAGATTCTACCTAGCAGTGTATCAAAGCAGATGCTGAGACTCATAACCAAACCTTGGGCAGAGTGCAGGGAATCGTATAAAAAAGGGGAGTTAGTACGACTTGGAGAGGACAGGAGCTCCACAAGGCCCAAATATATCAGGGCAGAGGGGTCTTTTCTGAAACTGTTTCTCTAACCAAGGAGCATGCATGGTTATAACCTAGAACCCCTGCTTGGATGTAGCCCATGGCAGCTCAGTATCCAAGTAAGTTCCCTAGTAAGGGGAACAGGGACTGTTTGTGATATGAACTCAATGGCTGGCTCTTTAACCTCCCCCACCCCAAGAAAGGAGCAGCCTTACTGGGCCAGAGAGGAGGACATTGCAGCCAATCCTGAAGAGACCTGATAAGCTAGTGTCAGACGGAGGGGGAAGAGGACTTCCTATCAGTGGATTTGGAGAGAGGCAGGGAGGAGATGAGGAAGGGAATGAGGGAGGGGGCTACAGCTTGGATACAAAGTAAATAAACTGTAATTAATATAAAAGAATAAAAATTTAATTAAAAAATAAAGACAGCAGTATTATGTACATATAAAATCTCCCCAAACTAGCAAAATAAGACTAAAACTAAGAATCAATTAAATAGAAAAATTTTAGGCCACTGTAGGTCACAGGCTAATCCATGATATAAGGAAGAGAATTACTTCCTCATATACTAGTGTGAACAACTGGAATTTACATTTAAAATACAACATGATTGTATTACATTAGCAACAAGAATCAATTACTATAATCAATCAAAACATATGCTAGATCCCTAGAAGAAAATTCATGGTATTCTGACGAAGAAAACCAAAGACTTAAATAGTGAGCTATACCATGTTCATAGATAAAAGGAGTAAATAAGTTCCAGAGGTCAGCTCCACTAAATTTCATCTATAAATTAACTCTACAAAATCTTAAAGTTCCATAAAGTTATATTGTATATAATATCAAACTCAGGTTTGTATGAAAAGACAAAAACCCAAGAACAGGCAACAAAATACTGAAGAAGACTAAGTCTGGGGCGGGGGTTGGTTCCATCTGTGGTGGCTTGATTGTCCACAGTAGACTCATGTTTAAATACCTGTTTCCCAGTGGGAGGAACGGATTAGGAGTCATGGTCTTGCTGGAGGAAGTGTGTCACAGGGGATGGGCTTTGTAGCCTAAACCATTCCCACGGTCTTTCTCCCTCTCTGCCTCATGCTTGTGGCTTGGGATACAAGCTCTCAACTACTGCTCAGTGCCATGCCTGTCTGCCCAGTGGCATGCTCCATACCATGATGGTCATGGGCTCACACTCTGAAACTGAGAAACGCCCCAGTAAACTGCTTCTTCTATATGTTGCCTTGGTTGTGGTGTCTCTTCACAGTAATAGAAAACTAACTAAGACCCCAAGATTTGGGGCAAAATAAAGATAATTTGACTACATATTATATATATATATATATATATATAATGTGTGTATATAACATTAAACTTATAGAAGACGGGGGTGGGGAAGAGGGAGGAAGGGTAGGGCTAGGAGAAGATGAAGGAGGGGACCATAATCAGGATTTAAAATGAATAAATTAATTTAAAAAGTATAGAAGATAATGTAAGAGAGACTGAGATGACTTTGGGTTTGAAAATGGGTTTTTAGACATAACATTAATACCATGATATGTGAAAAAACAATCTGATTTTAGACTTCATAAAAGCTTCTGGGCACTGTGGAGAAGGTTCAGGGTTGAGAGCTCTTGCTGCTCGCTATTGGAGAGGACCCAGGCTCCATTCCCAGAACCTACACAGTGGCTCACAGCTACCCATACGCTCTAGTTCCAGGGAATCTGACACCCTTTTGTGACCTCCGTGGATACAAGACATGCATGTGGTATACAGACATTCATGCAGGCAAAACACTCACACACATAAAATAAACAAATCTTAAAAATCTGCTTGTAAAAGACACTTGTTAGGGGGATGAAAATGGAAAGATTATATTGTCTGAAGAGATACCAGAGTACTGTTAAGATAATAAAAGGCCATAGCCTGGGAGAAAACATTTCCGAAAGACATAATTTGATAAAGGATTTGTGTTAAGATGTACAAAGATCCCCCACGTCAAAAGGGCTGTACATAGTCCAGTCTAAGAAGATCATATGCAACTGATGCTGTTCTATTCTTGATAGCAACAATAAAAACAGTTAAGAAGTGGGTAAAACTACTCCCTAATACAGACCTTAGCAAAGATGACACAGAGGTGCAAACACGACGTCAAAGCACGCTCTAGTATCTGCAGACTGAAACAAGAATCTGTCGTACCATGCACTAAGCTGTAAAAGCCAAAAGCACCAAGACAGACAAACAAACAAAACAGACAAATGATGGTAAATATTTAAGCAACAGGAACTCTCTTTCACTGCTGGTGTGAATACAAGACGACACAGCCACTGTGGGAGACAATCTGGAGACTTTTTACAAAGCCAAGTATACAAATCTGATCTAGAAACTATACTTCTATGCATTTATCCAAACTAAAAAAAATTCAAGGAAAAACCTGTTACAGTAGTGCCTACAACAATTTTATTGACAATTTCTCAAAGTCTAGGCATCCAAAATGTTTTTAGGAGGTGAGTGAGTAAATGAGACCCATTGTGCGGTATATCCACACAATGAAATATTATTACTTAATGTTAGAAAGAAATGGGAAGAGGGCTGGAGAGGTGGCTCAGTGGTTAAGAGCATTGGCTGTTCTTCAAGAGGACCCAGGTTAAATTCCTGGCACCCATGTGGCAGCAACTGTCTGTAACTCCAGTTCCATGGGATCCAATACACACACACACACACACACACACACACACACACACACACACACACACACACACGGCTAGAGTGACTCACCTTTATGCACTTCGGGGGAACACAGGCCCGACAGACACAGGGAGGCCTTGGGGGATATCCGGCTCTACTTACTTTTTCAGAGATTCTGTTCATCCAGGTTTTCACATAAGGCATCCACTTGAGTTCCTCGGGATCTACAAATACCATTCCACATCGGCTGACGGTGGCCGGAGACGCCACCCTGAGATCTTGTACCTGAAGTTGAACAGGAAACAGCTACTAGGCTATTTGCATATCTCTTCAACTTTAATACTAATGAAGCACCCTCTCAGAGTTTAAGCTAGCATGGGAAGGGATTATGTGGGAAAGAGTGGAAGAGAGCATGCAGTGTGAAAAGGAACAGGAATGTTAGGTGAAGGTTTAAGGTAGAGTACATCCTCTGTCTCTGTCTCTCTCTGTCTCTCTCAACAGGGTGTACCTACATAGTCTGGTCTGAAACTTATGGAGATCCACCTGCCTCTGCCTTCCAACAGCTGGGATTATAGGTCTGCTCCACCCCACCTGACTTGTCATCTGATTCTTAAGGGGACACAATAGGCACTGTCTTTCCCCCTTTCTTTTATTCCATTTACTTTGGTCATTCTTTTATCTAAAATCTAGCCACATACAACACGTACAGCAGATAGTATACATAGTTCAGGGACGGTGAGAGTACAGGTGGTATTTTCTGTGCATTTTTGTAGTTGTGTTTGAACTTCACCCTTCTCACAATCCCTCACAAAAAGAAGGTCGTGTCCATTCTTGGCGCAGTGGGACACTTTCTTCTCAGAATGCCTAACAGTATTTTTACCTAGAAATTAAAATGATGTAAGCCACATAAATATCCGCTTTCAAAAGAAGGCAAGTGACGCTAGGATCAATTCTACTTCTCTTTTATAGACAAATGGGAACATCTGACAGGTGTTGTCAATCTGTTACAAGGGATAATTTAACGGGTACTCAGCAAGTAAATAAAAACTACAGATGAACAATGGAAACAGTATGTCGCTGAGAGGTGTTTGTGGTGGCGTGTGACTCCGGTGAATAGTTTACTTCCCAGAGAGCCATGCATTTACCTCAAAAAGCATGTGGATCTGGGGTGTGAGCTTAATCCTCTCGCTGTTGGCCAGGCAGAGCATCTTGTTGTCATCCAGCACGGTGTTCATGTTTTCTATCCAGAGAGCGTCCACCGGCCCGTCACTGATTATCCACTTGTGATCCTCTGAAGTGTCGTTCACAGCGGCTCGGACACTTAGTGCCATCAAACCATCCTTCCATTCCAAGGTCACGTTATTCACTTCCCCATATAACTCACCCATTGTGATTGATTTTGGATTAAGAACGTAGGTTTTTACCGGCTGATAAAAGGGATTGCCTATTTTGAGTTTTTCCAGATCTCCTAAAGTTTCTGCTAATACTTGGTAAACTGTGGTCTTGCCACCTCCTGTGGGACCGACTAACATAACGCCATGCCTCACCAGCATAGTTTCGTACAACTGGATCACCTTTTTGACCATACATAACTCAGGCTGAAGGTTTTGTCTTGTCATGACTTCCACGATTGTCGACTGCAAAATACCATAGTCGTGTTCCGGGATTTGGACTCCAGGAAAAAGATCAGATATGATCCCACTGAAAAAACAGAAACGACATCAGTTAGGAGACCCCTGCCATTCCTGTTTTCCCACACTTGTCATAAGCATCTGAATGGTCTTCTGACCACAAGCCTGTCCTGGGCTGTGCCGGGATCCAAGCTTTTTGCTGAACTCTTGTGTGATCTCATTTCCTGTGCAGCAGATCAATGGGTTTTGTTTTGTTTTTTTTCTGCAAAACAGGGCTTCCTTCAGGATGAATAACAGCACTTATTTCTATATTGCCCACAGTGCATGAAGTATAATACCAAATACCTAACTGATAGGCTTACCAATAGATTAAAAATTTTCCATTTCAGTGTTTCCCTAATGTATTATATGTGCTGATGACTGTATGTGGATATTGAGAAGAAGATGGAGGCTAAAATAGAAAACTAGTAGGGGTTTGGGAAGCAGGGATAGGGTAACTTCATTTAAATTTTTTTTCTATAAGGCATGGAGGGGACAGCAAAATTAACAGAAGAGCTGAATGTGATGGCTTATGGGGAGTGGGATTTGATGAAAGGCAACAAAGTGCAGATTTCTATTAGACTAATTTATACAATATTTTGTTTTTTAAAGTCTGTATACATACAACTTAGCAAAACAAAATTAAACAAATTTTAAAAAGAACCGTTAAAGCAGTCATGTTTATGTTAACTTTCAAGCCTGACTTGCTTTTCAGACTAGAAAATTCTCTTAGGTCAGGAATTTGTAACCAAATGCCAATTTATAAAATGACACAATTTGGTGATCAATATTTTGAAGAAACAAAAGGTGATTAGGAGTAGCATTGTGGTCAGACTTTTGCTCTTTTGAGATAAGGTCCCATGTATCTGAGGCTGGCCTTCAACCCCTGATCTTCCTCTCCTCTCAAGTGGTGGGCTTGTAGATGAGTCTGTCCCTCTTGGCTGGCTTAAAGGGATGCACACATCTCCAGAAGAGCTGAGAAATGCATAGTTTTTAAAAGACAGAAACCCCTGAGCAGTACCCTTTCCCTCTGTGTGGTGCTGTGAGCTCTGGGAACTTGCCTGAACAGAATGGCGTCATCTGTTAAGAATTTCGGTAAGTTGGAGTCTCGAAGCGCTCTGATCAGGACCACATCTTCGCTTAGGTCTGGGTTTTCTCTTTTCAGAGATCTAAATTCAAGAGAGTCGTTATGATGACAATGAAAGCATGGAGGACAATGGAATGTTCTAGGCCTGTGGGTCAGGGACTCTGCTAAGATTGCTATGTGTGCTGACCACCCCTACCACAGCACAGCAACAAGTCCTTCATTGGCTCGCCTCCTCGATCAATCTAGACTCTGTCCAATAGGAATTCAGAATCCTGCCAGTGTATCATAATGGCTCACATCTCTGTCATTTTCTGTTCTCTCTGCCCAGATGGCCTGCCTTTCTCTTTTGCCTGCTCTTTTAAAAACTACTGATTTTATTTTTATTTATGCGTGTATGTATGTGCCAATGTAGGCCAAAAGAGGGTTGTCAAATCCCCTGGAGCTGGAGTAAGGCAGTAGTGAGCTAGCCAGTGTAGGTGCCGGGCCCCTTGTGGGTGCTGAGAATCACACTGTGGAAGAGCAGAAAGTGCTTTTAACTGCTGAGCCATCTCTCCAATTGCTTGTCTGTGCTTCTTTTCCCTTCAGAAGCTCTAGAAAGCTGCTAAAGGCTAGTTAGTCTTCCTCAGGCACAGCCCTGTTGTTGCCCTTAGCACATCAGATAGAGAGATGACTGCACACGTGTCTGCCTCACCCATAGAGATGCTGTTGTGCTCTCTGAATGCAAATGGGCCTGAACGTGCTGGACCCCTGGTCCTTACACAGCAACGCTGTAAAGAAGGGCTGCAGTGGATCTGGTGGCTAAAGGAAGGGGCAGGGAGTGGGGATAGAGCGAGATTTGTGCCAAGGGGCCTGCATGCACTGAACTGGGTTCAATGAGTCCTGTCTGAGAGGCAGAGTGAGAAAGAGACCAGATTATCCCATTTCAGGCTCTGGGCAAGTTAGAGACTGAGGATGTGCTAGCTCCTAGTAGTCATAAAGTAGTCATTAGACCTGAAATGAGCGTCTCCTTTGCTAGTGACTAGGAAACACCTAAGTTTTGAGCTTGAACCTTCACTGAGAAGTGAGAGACATAAGCATGGACTGAGAATAAACAACCAACTTCTTTTTAACCCTTGAGGTTGTTTCAGGCAACACAGGATTCACCTTCCAGCCTGTGCATTATCAGAGAGAGAGCCTCTGAGTCAGCCTGACAGTTACCAAAGCTTTTTAAAACTAGATTTTATTTCATCTTTAATTGTATGCAGATGGTGTACATGGGGATATGTGGGAGTGAGTGCAGTGCCTGTGGAGGTCAGAAGAGGGCCCAGGATCCCCTAGAACTGGGATTACAGATGAGTGTGAGCTATCTGACCTGGCCGTTGAGAGCCAAACCCAGGTCCCTTTGGAATAGCAAATCTTTTTTCAACATTTTCAGTATTTATTTATTTACTTTATGTGCTCTATCTGGATGTACACCTGCACGCCAGAAGAGGGCATCATATCCCAGTATAGATGGTTGTGAGTCACCATGTGGTTGCTGGGAATTGAACCCAGAACCTCTGGAAAGGGCAGGCAGTGTGCTTAACTGCTGAGCCATCTCTCCAGCACCAGCAAATATTTTTAACGACTAACTCATCTCTCCAGATGCAGTGATGGCTTTTGTTCTCTGAAACCCAGTGCACTTGGGGAGTTCTGGAGAAGTACGGGTAAGTTAGAGTCCACAGTATAGACTTAACATGGGTCATCGGAATGACAAAGGAGGAGTCTCATAACAGTAGCAGCCCATGTTTACTATACTCTATCTCCATCACACATTGCTCTCAAAGCCTCTGAGTTACCCAAGTTTCACTCTTGTCTACCTCTCTCTAGCCCCGCCTCTGTCTGCATGTCTCTGTCTGTCTGCGTCTCTCCCCACTCTGTGTGCATGTTTCCATGTGACCACGTGTACATGGGGACCAGAGGACAACCTTGAGAGTCTTTACTCAGGAGCCACGCACCTTGTTTTTTGAGGCAGGGTCTCTCACTGGCCTGCGGCTTACCAGTTCAGATGTACTGGCTGGCCAGTGAGCCCAGCAGTTTGCCCGCTGCTGCCTCCTCAGCACAGCAATTGCATGCACAGCCATGCCTGGCTTTTTCATGTAGCCTCTGAGGATGGGCCTTATATTCTCATGGCCAGCACTTTACTGACCGGGCTAACTCCCCTTGGGTTTCTTACCCAGCCATGACCAGCACAGACTTGACAGCTCTCATGCCAAAGTCGTAGTGATCCTGCTGGGACAGCTGCTCGCTGCAGAGCTTGTACATCTGTGTCATCTTTCTCGCTAGTATTTTACTCGATTCAAATCCTTCAGAATAGAGAATCACCTAGGAGAGAAATGGAGGGTGGTGTTTCACATTGTCTTGCCTGCAACATATCAGCCTGATACAGACACACATCTACCCTAGGCATCATACCTTTACATTGCTCAGTGAAGAGACAAAGATTCCGGAGAGTGGTAGTGAGGTGACCAGCTACGCATCACTCCTGCTCCCATGTTCGGGTTTCAGTCAGTGCACCTGCCATTCTAGCCTGCTGCCCAGCTTTGCAAGGTCAGAGGTAAACTGCCTCGCTTTCCCCACTTGGAGTCTCCTGTGCTCTTATTGTGGAACAAGGATATTTGCCACAGCTAAAAGCATTTGCTGATGAGAAGCCCTGACTATTCATCTGTGACAGTAACAGGAAGCATGCCCATAAGACTGGACTTTGAAACTCTTCCAATTCAGGACTGAGCAACACAACAATAGGGCAAAGCAGGAGACTTGAGCACATTGTTGAACCACTCAGAGAGAGAAGGGAGAGCAAAGGTGTTCCTTTTTTGAACTGTCCTCTGCACTGCCACACCCATAGGAGATCCAGGACTCCTCTGAAGGCTTCAAGTGTTATGCTAATTCAAGTTGAAATTCCTCTAGTGTTGGTCTAGTCTAGAGGTAATCAATTCCTTTTACTTCAGGTAGAAGATTCTTTAATAATTCAAAGGAATGTATTAGCCACAGGGGTCACGGGTGCTTTCTGAGAAATTCCATTCTAAAAGGGGAAGTGCCCATTGATAGGAAATGCTGCACAGAGCTCAAGGGAGCTTCCCCAGCTCTGAAAGGAAGCATTTTGGTCTTGGCGCCAGACAGATGAATCTCTGTGCAAACATTTGCTCGTAGCCTCATGAGCTGTGTGTACTTTTTTGAATATAAAGCATACCTACATTAAACATACTTTGAGAAACACATGTAAAATACACATGGGTTCTTAGCTGGGATGAAAGAACAAAATGTTCAAATAAAAGGATTCCTTGATAGACAGAAACAATAAATAATCATACTTAATTTATTTGCTGGTTTTTACTTAAACTGTTACAGACTACAATCATAGTCAAGTTATTATTAATATTCCAGTGAGTAATACCACTTTGACTCAACAGTACTTCCTTTTTTTCCTGTTTCTGTTTTGTTTTGTTTTGAGATAGCCTCACCCTGTTACCCAAGCTGGTTCTGAACTCACAGTAATCCTTTTGTCTTAGCCTTCTGAGTATTGGGATGACGGGCATGAGGCACCAGACAGGGCTTCCAATACTTCTTGGCTTTAATTAAATTTGTATCCAAAGTGAAATGAAGATAATGCTGTCTTTTTAGAACTAATCCCAACATTTTAACGCCTAGAGGTGAACTGATTAAATCCTAGTGACCGAGTCTATTAAATACATTGATTCATTCCATGTTTACTAGTCTGTTATAGTCTACATTTAGGGCATTCTGGATATTAGCAGTAAGACTGAAAACTATACAAGCACGCAAAGTGAAATATTCTCTGTTTACCTGAATTTACACTCAAGGTAAGCAATAATGGGTAGCTATTGCTTAGATGCTTAGAAAGTAAGATGGTAACAGTTGTCACACTCCAGGATCACCTGGGAAGAGCAGTGTCACTGAGGGGTTGGATTGTCTGCATCAGGTTGGCCTGTGGTTATGTCTCCGGGGGATTGTCTTGATTGCTGAGGGTCAAGACCTGGCCATCAATGGGCAGCACCATTCCCTGGGCTTGGGGCCTGGGCTATATAAGTATATACGTGAGCTGAGTACAAATAAGCAAGTGTGCAGTCATTTTTCTCTGATTCTTGACTGTGGCTCACTGTTTTAACTTTATGCTCCCTTTTCTTATCAGGTTTGATGAACTGCAATCTGCAATTATGAGCTAAAATCAATCCTTTCTCTCCTAAATTGCTTTTAGTTGAGTCATTTTATATCACAGTAACAAAAAGGAAACTAGGAAATAAAAGAAGTTTCCGTCTTGGCAAAATCAGATGGCAAATGAAACAAATCATGCTTCAAGCCTTGCTTCATTATAGTCTGAAGCTCACCTCTGCAATCAGCGCATAATTGGGAACCATCATAGCCATCGGTCTGAACAGGGCTTTCAAGTTGTCTGGCAATTCCGTTCTGCCTGCATAGCCGGGATTCATGGTGATGAAAGCTGCACAGGTCATAACCAGCTTGATTTCCCGTCCCTCGAACATGAATCTGGAGAGCTGTTCACAGAGAAGGTATAAATGGGCAATCCTCTGAGTACCTGTAAGTTCCTTTACACAAATCATCACTTGAATCAGAGAGATAAGGAAAGGCGGAGGAGAGCACACCGAATCCCGCTGTGGGACTGAGGAAGCTTTCTCTTGATCTGCCTGCTTCCTGTCTTTTCGGAGTTCAGTGTTTACTGCTTCCTGCCTTGCTTTGCCTTGCCCAAGTTGTGTGCTCCTTCCTGACCCAGTCCTGAAAGCTTCCCGTCTCAACACCTGCAGAGACTCTTCAGCGTACCCTTAACGTCATGGCCTTCTCTGTTCCTACTTTCTGCTTCTCCCTCCTGCCCCCGGAAGTTCCAGTTTAGCTTTAATCTTTGAGTGGTGTGGACTCTTTATCACAGCCCTACTCCCTCACCTTCACTTTATAGTAGGTGACTGTTGAGCACATGTTGCAGGTTGAAGCCATGGGTGAGCCAGGGTGACACAGAGTTGAAGGATGCTCATGCTTGAACCCTCCTGTGTGCAGTCAGCCCTGGACACTGCCCATTCTGTGGCACCTGTGTGCGGGAGTACGTGTATGTGCATGTGTGTATACAAAACCCATATTGGGAACAGATAGGTTCCTGGAGACCTGAAGAATGAGGAAGGGCATTTTAGGTTGATAATTGAGCAGCTTTTCTGGCAAGAGGAGCAAGCACAACAAAGAACACTACACATTCAGGGAACAGGCAGAAACCCTCTTTGCTAAAGAATAACAAAGTTAAGACGGCCTAGCTAGGCCTGGCGCTGTGGACTGAGTGTGGAATGTCTTCCACAGGCTCTTATGTTTGAACATTTACTTCCTAACCAGTTGTGTTGTTTCAGAAGGCTGTGGAAGTTTGATGAGGCAGTGCCTCACTGGAGGAAGTGAATCACTAGAGGTGGGTCTTAAGGTTTTGAAGTCTGCACTACTTCCTGTCTTCTCTTGATTTCCTGACTGCCCAGTTACCTCAAGCTCTTGCCACTACACCTTCATCACCAAGTCTTAGCCTCCAAGCCTTTGCCTCCATCCCCTCCCTGCCATGATGGATTGCATAACCTCAAACTGTAAGCCAAACTAACCTGCCTTCCCTAGCGTTGTTCCTAGTCAGACATTTTTCCTGACAGTGAGAAAATCCCAGCACACTGGGCTCTGACCACCAGGCAGGCGTCTTGCACTCTACATTAGAGTTTTGCCTTTGTCTCACGGCTTGTGGGAAGTCAAGAAGACTTTAGAATGTTGGGTAGAGGTAACAATGGAGAGTTTGGGAAAACTAGAGACTGGGGAATGTGTGAAAATTGTCACTGGGAGACACGAGCCAGAGTCTGAGATTTATATGCGTGGTTGAAGGGCTCCCAGCAGACACCATTCATACCATCTAGTGACAATTGAGATTCTGGACTGATGGTAAAGAGACAAAACTGCGATGAAGCCAAGGTTCTGGTTGGGCCACTGGCTGAAGTTGCTGTACTAGGCCTGGGACTATCGGGAAGACCCAAGTGGAGCTGAGCCCTGTGCTGTTGTCTGGCTGCTGCGGAATGCACATGTGTACTGGCTAAACTATACTTACACTTCAGTTTCTTATTGGTTCTAGAGGATGGAACCTGCTAGACTACAGGGCTGGCCTCCAGTTGGGAATGCATCAACCCGTCTCTACTCTCTCTGGGTCCTGCCCACTTTGGTTTCCAGATTTGCTCTCTGTGGATTACTCAGCAAGATGGTAATGATTTGCAAATTCTGTGTGGAAATCTTTGCATTTAATCCACACCTTCACAGAGTAGATAGAAAGCAGGACAGAATGCAGATGGTAGGGGTCACTTGGATTCAGGTGTGTATCCCGGTTTCTGTGATGTCTCTAGAAATAATTTCTCACTGCTTTGAATCACCTCTACCTGTAACCATCCCTTCCACAAAGGTTAATGAAAATGCAAAAGCAGCACAGAGAGTTTCTCACTTAGCCACTCACTAAATGTCTAGTCTTAACTTTTTTTTTTTTTTACTATAATTCACTACTTTGCAGAGGTCATAAGGAATCCTTAACTTTTTTTCTGTTTTTTTTAAACTTTTAAAATTAAAATATTCTGAACAGTATTTCCTGCATGGTTTGCCTCCTCAGCCATCATCCATAAGGCCATGACACGTCATAGAAGTGTGCCGGCACAAAGCCCATCTCCTACTTTGTGGAAAGGGACAGAGCCTGGGAAAGTGACCTCCTGGTGTGTCCACTTTGGACTTAATAACTCTTTACCAGGTCACCTCTTAATAGTAAATAATTCCCTGAGCTGGGGTGAGTCCAGAGACCCCAGCCTTACAATACGACCGTTACTGATGGAGGCTGAGGAACTTGAGTGTCTTCTGGAAGGGGCTGGGGGAGGAATTAAGGGACTTGTGGCAGTTAGTTCCCTTGAGGGAATGAGAGAGATTCAGGTTTGTGTTGCTTGTTGGTAACTAAACCTAGAAGGTCCCGTCCTTCACAGCCTTCACCTCCCAAATACAAACCCCTTCTTCAGGGGATATGCTAACCGGCAAGGTCACTCAGAATCTTATTTGACCCTCAGATTTTGGAGTTCAGTGAGCTCTGAGGAACTCGCTGGAAGAGGTAAGTTCCTTCGGAGTCTCAGGTTTTCTCTCCTATTTTCCCACCAACACTCAGTTGACCCTGGAAGCCATGAAGAAAGTTGTGTGGCCCAGAAAAAGTGACACTGAAGATACAGAAGGTATGTAAATGTCAAAAGTAAGAAAAAATGTGAGGAGGAAAGTATGCGTGTTTGTGCTTATGTGTATATTTTGGGGGTGGAAAGAGGGTTTTCTGTTCCCAGGTACTAGGTTCCATAGCGTCTGTATGTCCAGGACCTAGCACAGCGTGAGTTTTTTCATTTTGTTTAGACCGTGACTTCATATAATCAAGGAAATGCTGTTACTGTGGTGCTCACCACTTATACTGAAACTATGTCCTTCCTAAGGCACGGCTTGCTGAACTAATGAGTGATGTGAGCACGCTGTGCTGACAGCCAGCCACCCTGACATCTCACCTTTGCGGCTTTGGCATTCCTAATGGTGATGAGTTGCTGGGCGATGACCGACAGGACTTCAATGTCAATTCGATTGAATTCGTCAAAGCAGCACCAGGCCCCCGACTGTGCCAAGCCGCTGAAGAAGCGCCCCATCATCTGCAATGCAAGCAGAGCTGTTCAGCCTCTCTGCATTGCCTCCTTTAATGCTTACAACCTGGAGCGAAGACACTACAGGAAGCAGCGTGGTCCCTGGGATGCTGTTGCCGATGGGATCCTAGTGCTGGTAAGCACTGCATATCAGGAGCAAGCACATTTCTTCGACAAGAGGGCATGTCTTTTTGCTTTCTTTTAAGTGGTTTGAATCTGATCTTTCTCTATAATAAAATGATAACCTGGAGCATATGTCCTTGGGGAATCTTTATTCATAACTTCCAGGTTCTCAAAAAAAAAACACGGAAGGGAAAATCAGAGGGTTTTTGGAGAGGCCTCGGAGAGTTTCACTGGTGGGAGCTTCCACTGTCTCTGAACGGTGCCCTCTGTGGCAGGCAGCGCACCAGAACTCCGAGCAGAGGCACCGCTGCACTGGAAGTGTGTTTTAAATTGCTTGTCTTTTTTTTTTTAAGATTTATTTTTATTTTATGCTTGAGAATTTTGTCTGCACGTGTATATGTGTACCATGTCCACTGAAGCCAGAAGAAGACGTTGGACCCCCTGGAACTGAAGTTATAGTTGTGAGCCACCATGTAACTGCCGGGAACTGAACCTGGGACTTGCAAGAGCTTCCAGTGCTCTTAATTGCTGAGCTGAGCCACCTTTCCTGCCCATTCTGATTTATTCTACAGCAAAATCCTAATGGGGTGGGGTAAGGGAAACAGAGACAAGGAAAGAAAGAGGACTCCAGATCTCTCAAGTCATTCATTGATACTCAGTAATAATAAAAGATGGTTCTACTCAGGAGTAAAAACAACTGAAATGTCAACACCTAGAAGGAAAACCCACAGCTGTCATTTGACAAGGTATACTGGTTGCTCCATGTCCAGACTCTCTGTGGGGAGTCTGCTCTGCATAAATGCTGTAACCTCCAAGAGTCCAGCCCACACGGTGGGAAACAAGTTCCCCACATGGACAACTTAGTCCTCTAGTCACACCCATGAACCAACAAGCCAACCAGAAGGCATTTGGGTGGAGACTAACATTCAGAAAAAGAAAAAAATAAGATGAACGAACCACCCTGCAGGAAATGAAGATCATTTAGGAAATGGACAAGCATTTGAAATAATTACAGTGGAATCCTCAGAGAGATTTGGAAGAAATTTGCTCTATAATACAATGAGAAGCTTAGCAGAGCTTAATCTTGAAAATTAATAACACTATCGCCAATATTAGAAAAATTAAATATGTGCTGAAAACAGAATGAGTAAAACTAAAACTCAAGCTGGCATCATGGAGCAAGGAACTTTCTCCTTAGCAGTTGCCCGTGTTCTGGGGTACATGAAAACTTCCAAGCAATACTATTGTGTGGTCAATTTAACAGAGGCATGAAAGAATTTTTGATATAAGTTTTTTGCTAAAACAAGTCTCCTATACATGTTTTATACAAAGTACATGCCTCTACAAATGACCCTCTAGTTTTGCCACTCTTGGTGAGGACCATAGGAGTTTGAAATCCAGCCCTCACATGGGCTGTTTTATCAATCCCAGGAGATGTTAAGATCAGCCTGGCCTCAAACACATGTATGTTGTGTGCAGTTGTCTGCAGAGGCCAGAAAAGGGCATAGGAACCCCTGGAGCTGGATTTACAAATGTTTGTGAACTTCTCAACGTGGATTTTTGGAACTAAATTGAGTCCTCTGCAAGAGTAGCACCCACTCTTAACTACTGAGCCAGTTCTCCAGCCCCCTTTCAATCTAAGTGAAGAGGGCAAAGTCTAGAAGCCAGAGGTTCAGGGACGCATGCATAATCAAACACAATTGCATTTATTCCTTTTCCCAACACAGGAGAGCACACTTGGTGAGGAGAGCTCTGTGAGCCCTGAGGGAACCATGGGTAGTTGTAGAAGGCAAGGCAAGCTCATTGTAGGGTTAGGTTTGGCCTGGATTTCAGCAAAGGCTCAATGAAGAAGAGTTTTCCATTGTACATAAATATATATACACACATAATACTGAAAGATTCATTTATTTTTAAACATTTATTATTCTATATTATGTGCATGGTTGTTTTGCTTGCATGTATGTCTGTGCACCATGTGTGAGTCTAATATCTACAGAGGCCAGAAGAAGGTATCAAATCTCCTGAAACTGGAGTTACAAATGGTTGTGAGCCACCATGTGGGTGATGAAAATTGAACCTGTGTGCTCTGGAAAAGCAGCCAGTACTCTTACTCCCTGACCCATTTCATGTATGTGCACATGTGACTCTCTGTATGTGTACATGTGTGGGCAGGTGCCTAAGAGGGCCAGAAGAGGGCTCTCCCCCAGAGCTGGAGTTACAGATGGTTGTTAGTGGGCCAATGTGGCTGCTGTGAACCGAAAGCAGGTCCTCTGCAAGAGCAGCAAGCACTCTTAACTGCTGAACCATCTCCTCTAGTTCCTGCCCTATATAGCAACAAATTGCCATAGGCTGGCTGGCTCCAAACCACAAATATATATTATGTTACAATTCTAGGGACTAGAGATCAGAAATCAAGGTGTTGACAAACCATGCTTACCCAGGCAAAATATCTTCCTTACTCATATTTACAGGCAATCCCTACCACTTCATACCTTGCATTGCATCCAATCTCTGCTTTTAGGGTATCTTTTCACAGTTTTTTCTTTTATTTATGTTCCTTCTTAGAAGGGTGTCTGTCACTGGATTAGGTACATTCAGTTTTACCATTATCTTATGGCTTGGTAAAGATTCTATCCCTAAACCTGGTAGCTGGATGTCAGGATTTGACTCTCTTTTGAGTAGTAAGCCCACAAAGTGTTGAAAGGGATGCTGGTAGAGAGCTGGGGCAATTCTGTGATACATTTCATGATAACACCCGTTTAGGTAGCAGGCCAAAGGACAGCCTTCCTGAAGCTTTGCTGAAGATGCAACAGCTACTGGATTACCTGAGAGAAGGGACTGTTCAGTCATGTTGTGGTTTAGATGGGGTGCTTATGTTTTCCTTGTCTTACCCTATGATGGGCATCCAGTGACTTGACGTTTATGGTTTGTGAAATCGTGGTCAACTGGAGAAGCAAATAGAATCAAATAACTCATTTACTTTAACAGAAAATATCTGGGAGATTCATACCCACCCAAGTTTTGAAAACAGTCATAGAGGAGGTAAAACGTATGATGCTTGGAATTCTCTCCTTTATAGGGCAAGGCATGTATTTTGCTGTGTTAATTCTTGTCTAAGGGTCTAACATGCCCTCAAATCCTGCAAACAGCAATCTTAGTGTGAGTACCATGTCAGGCACTGACATTTTATATTCAATTTCCAGACAAAATAGAGATAAGTATTGAATAATATGAAAATGTCATAAACTGTGACAGGAAATGGAAGGTAGTGAGAGACTAAAGAATTAAAAAGTAGGTTTTTGTTGTTGTTGTTGTTGTTTGGTTATTGGTTTAAAGTTTAAAGCACAAGCCTGAACAAAGGCCAGCCAGGTGGAGACATGACCAGCCACCTAGTTTTACTGTATTCTTTTCCTGCCCACTAGAAATACAGTTGCTAGGAAACCAGCCCAGATGGCCAGGCCAGAACTGTTTATGGTCTTGGTGCCTAAAGTAAACGAAAAGTCAATTTCCCTTACCCAATCATGTAATGCCAAGGCATGCAACCTACCACTTGTGGTTTTTCTCTTTAAAAACCTTGTTCCCCTAGACAGCCCTGCTGCACTCCTCCTCTTCACCGAGGAGGTTGCTGTGACCCGGGTTCAAGCTTGTATTACATAAACCCTAATGTATTTGCAGCGGAGTTGATTCCTGGTGGTCTTTGGGATCTCACAAACTGGGCATAACAGCAGAAAGTTGGAAGACAGTATCTAAAAAATGTCTTACTTAATCAATCAGTAGTGTTCAAAGTTTCTAACAATACAGAAATAAACATATATCTTTGTGATTTTGATAGCATCCATCAGAAGAACAACAACAACAATCCAGCAGGGATCCTTGTAGGCCCAAATGTGTCTGTCTTTCAGGGTGTCTGTAGGGCCAAAGCATCTTTATGATTGAACTAGAGTGTTATCTGGTTTTTTACTCAACTCTCTGAAAAAAAATATTATAAATATTCTTCTTTTTTCAGAGAGTACATTTCTATGAGAGACTGGAATTTTCTTCAGATAATTAAAGCAAAACAAGCCTTACCACATTAAATACAAAGGAAAATGTGAGAATGTGGTTGTCATCTATTTTGTCAATCATCAAAGAATTAAAGAGACACATAGGCAGCCAGTAAGGATTTTGCCTGTGAAGTTATTTTTCACAAAACGAATGTTTATGTTAACATGATTAGTATTTTAAGTCAAATAAATATATAAAATTATCTGTAGTTTTTAACATGTGAAATACCAATGGATACAATTTGTCTTCATCATTTTTAGAGTATAAAGGGGGACCTGACCAGATGTACTGAAGACCTTACCCTTAATTCTTCCTCCTTCCTTGTACTTCAATTTCTTGAATGCTGCTTTGTTGGTATAATGGTCTTATGGAATGTATGCAATTTACCCTTGTTCATTCAACTGCTGATTTCTCTACCCCACTATCTGGTTTCAATCTAGACATTGCATTGTGATGTTTCTTCTAAGCATCACCTGCCTCAAGTTTGTGTAAATATGACACCATTTGTGCTCTGTATTTTCAATAAAACAACCAACCAATGCTGAACAATGGAGAGAATAGGATGGGACATCCTGGTCTGGAGGGGAGGAGAAGGAAGCAAGTTGGGGGAGTTGGAGAGCAGAGATCAGCAGGAAAGGACTTGGAACCACAAGGAGAGATGAACTGGACCTAAAATATGACTAAAAGCAAGTATAATATGGAAAATTGGAATGAGAGGAAACTATACGGGCTTGGAGGTTTAGGATGGAGTAATCATTGCCCAGCATTGTGTTCTAGGTTAACTAAATACATCCTGGTCTCTGTGTGCTGACTTGGGTATACAGCTGGTTTAGGAATAGCCACTGTTTAACTAAAAGATAAATAATAAATATTAATATTCAACAACACTGTTTGTATCTGTGGTGGTTTGGAAAATCAGATTCATCAGGCAAGTATTTGTTTCAGTGGTGAGCTACACATTGGCCTTCATATTTCACCCTATTTATCAAAGTCTGTCAACTGCCCATCTTCTCTTATGAAGTTAGTTTTTGTTCCTAAGTCCTCCCTGTATGCATTCTAGCCTATATTACTCTGTATCCACTTAATACATGTATAGATTTTAAGAGATTACTTTATTATTTATGTATATTATTTATTATTTACTTTACTTATTATTATTATATTATTGTTTACTTATTATTACATTACTGTTTACTTGGATTTACTTTATTATTTACTATTTATGTATGCATGTCTGTGCGTGTGTGTGTGAATAAGCATGCAGTGTCCATGGAAGCATGAAGAGGGCATCAGATATCCTGGAGCTGGAGTTATGGATGGTTGTGAACCCAAAGATGTGGGTTTTTTGAAGGAGCATCAAGCACTCTTAACTGCTTAGCCATCTTCCCAGGCCCTATTCCCCAAATATAGATTTTCTTTAATTTTTTTCCTTCTTGGATAGTTCTCCCTCACGTTGATTTCGACCCAGATGACCCATCCTGAGGTAGCCATTCCATTGGACCTGAGATGGTCGCCTGGGTGCAAGTCATGCTGGCTCGCTATTCTTGTTGTTTTCAGCAGACACCTCCTGTTTTGCTCAGTTACACCTCCTGTTTTGCTTGGTTAATTTTCCTGTTTTGCTTGGATATGTTTACTTGGAAACCTATATAAGTGGCTTACTCTGTAATAAAAATGGCACCTTGATCAGAATACTGTCTTGGCGTCACTTTTTCGTGTTCTCTGTCTCTTTTAATTCCCAGCCCCTTGTGCAGACGGTTACTATTGGTAGTTGCGGGCGACTACACCATCCTACCGCATGTTGACTGGCTCTGTCCATTCACCCTACTTTAATACCACTTTCTTCTGTGTTCACTGTCACCTCAGTTTCTCCTCATTTTAAGACATGATGCAAACAAAGAAAGCTGATGAAAATGTTTACGGCATGTATTCATATTAAAACTACAACTGCACCTTGTAGTCCAGACCGTCAGAGCAGTTGAAGACCACACACTGGATGGCAAGGGCTTTGGCTAGGTCTTTGGTGGTCTCTGTTTTCCCAGTGCCAGCAGGGCCAGCAGGAGCACCTCCGAGGTCGAGCTGCAAAGCCCCCATGAGGCAAAGATAGCAGCGATCCTGAAGAAACCAAACAATTGTAATTATTTAAGGGAACTGACTTTAGTTACAGAGTTATAGGTCTGATTCATTTATTTAATAGAAGTGTGTATAAGCTGGGTGTATTGGCACACACCTGTAATCCACCAGGAAGGCAGAGGCAGGAAGATCTCTGCGAGTTCGAGACCAACCTGGTCTACAAAGCAAGGCCAGGACAGCCAAGAGAAACACAGAGAAACCCTGTCTCGAAACAAACAAACAAATAAATAAAGTGTGTGTGCATGTGTGTGTGTGCTCACTCATATGTTTTTGGGATGTGCAGGCAGGTATGTGTATGATTGTCAGTGGTCAACATCAATCACACTGGTCTTCCTCAGTCATTTTCCACTGTATTTTTTGAGACAGGGTCTCTCTGATTTGTTTAGGCTTTCTGGCCAGTGATCTGCAGGGATCTTCCTGTTTCTACCCCCCTAACATGGTGATTACAGCACAGGTTCCCATGCCCAGATTCTTACATGGGCGCGAGGGATCCAAACTCAACTCTTCATGCCTGTATGCATGGCAAACTCTTTCCAAAATGAAGCATCTCCCTGGCCCTGAAAAATTCTAGCTGAAGTAAACTCACAGACACGGGCACAAAAATCAAACGATGTAAGTCTTTGCTTTATAAAGTTGTAGTGGTGATGGAAACGTTCAAGATTGTTCTGTGCCAGTGTGAACCTAAGTGATCAACAGCGTACCGTGAGAGGGGTGATGACCAATCTCGGGCATGCTCCCAAGTACTCATAGCCGTAGGTGTACTGCGAGAGGGCCATCCTAGCCACACAGTTGTCCAGGTCTATATCCCAATAATAGCGCAGCTGCCTCTGCCAGTCAAAGGAGTCTGACGTGGATACCTGCAGCAGTGACAGGAATGAGGGATGGCTTAGACACACGGAGTTCGCAGACTGCCATGTCATTTTTCCTACAATGAAACACCTACCTTGGCTTGAACCAGCTCCGTAACTATATCTCTTGCATGCACATCGATGGTAATCAATGCGGTTATGATGTTTCTGTGTAATTTAGGAAGACTGCCTCGAACTAGCGCAGCCAGGGCATTTAATCGCTACAAATGAAAGAAGAATTTTCAACATCGGCTTGCAATATTTATTTTTATTATTAAATTTAAAGTAGATATATGTTAAAACCAGAATCAGAAAACTTTATGATTCTGTGACCAAATAATTCAATGTTTATTTAATTCCTGTAAGATTTCTATGAAGCACAGACTATGTGGACATCATTTTTGCTTTTAAGCAAACTGATGATCAGAGAGGGTCAATAACTGGATGGCTGTCATATAGTTATAAAATAGCAAAATCAGGCCCGAGTGGACGTTTGCTTCACGACAGCCCCAGTACATGATAAAGTCTCTTGAGGTAGACTATTCTACCTAGAAATTTACCACATGTGATGGCACACGCCTTTAATCCCAGCATTCAAAGGCACAGACAGGTGGATCTCTGTGAGTTTGGGGCCAGCCTGGCCTACATAAATTTCTAGGTCAGCCTGGTGATATTTTTCATTCATAGGTATAGTTTTCTACTACTACTACTACAACTACAAGGTTGCGGAACATTTTAACTAGGCCAGTAACTAAGTAAATATAAACATTTTAGCTACTTTTCTTTGTTGTGTAGATTGTGTTTCTTCAACTCTGTTAATTGTTTACTTTGCTGGGAAAACCTTTTAATTTGTTATAGACCTATTGTCTGTTTTTGCTTTTGCTGTCATAGCCAGAAAAACCAATGTGAAGGAAAATGTCACAGAACTTTACAGTTTTAGATCATGTGTTTAAATCCTTCCTGAATCTACTTTGGATTGACTTTTATATGTAGCATAAGATAACAATAAGAAAATACCAAATAATATCATTAAAAGATGGAAAAATGGTTTGAATAGTATTTTCCTAAAAAAGACATACCAATGTCCAGTATCTTTATATCTTTATTTATATTTATAGATTGGTATATATGGTGCTGAATATCTCTAGTCATCAGGCAGAATATTATCAAAACATTAATGTAAGAAAAACAAAATTATAAAGATTTCAAACACATGCTTTCCTCACCCTTTATCTGAGAAGTTTCTCTTTTTGTGAAGAGTGACTGCCAGGATTCATGGCTACGCAAGATGCTAAAGGTGTCTTGGTTTGCTTTTCAGCTTGGGGGCAAAGGGTTTATTTCCACTTACAAGTTACAGCCTATCATCCAGGGAAGCCAGGGCAGGAGCTCAAGGTGGGAACTGAGGCACAGGTCAGGGAAGAATGCTGCTTAATGGCTTGCTCTCCATTGCTTGCTCAGTTTGCTTTCTCGTATACCTCAGGGCTACTTGTCCAACGATTGCACCACCTACATTGGGCTGATCCCTCCCACATCAATATTAATTAAAGAAAACGGCCCCTCAGACATGCTCACAGGTCAATAGAGGCAATTTCTCAACTTCAGCTCCCTCTTCCAAGATGCCTCTAGCTCCCCAGTATATGTCAAGTTGACAACAATCAACCAACCAAAGGAAATACACAGACTGTGCGGGTAGAGGGCTCAGCCTCAAATAAGACACTGATAGCACCCTCTCTGAGGCACAAGGGGCATTAACAGAAGAGGGAGCAGAAGCCTGCATGAGCCGGAAGACAGGGAGAAGGGCTGTGAAATGTTATATCCAGGGCATGGCACAGCCATTACATGATCTCATAGCAGCTACGGTTGTCTGCGCTGGGCCTGCCAACAGGAGGTGTTCATGGGGCGTACCGCTGTTTGCTGAACTACTGGTGACTAATGGAATTTTAGAAGGTGAGTCATTGCCTTCAGATTGTAACTAGTGCTGAGTATGACAGGTTGCAGTGGACACTTGCAAACCTGTGGCCACACAAGTAGGTCACAAAACAAAATAAATAGACACGAGTGTGTGAAAGGGACCACTAAAGAATATGATGGGGATGAAAGCAGTAGTAGAGACATAAGAGAGGGTAGGGGTGAGAATAAATTGATTGTACTAGCACGTGTATGAAACTGTCAAAGAACAAAGAGTAAAAATCCACAACGTGATGTCACCTCAAACCCATTATCAAAAATGAAAAGATAACTACTAGTAAAAAAAATGGAGCTAGGTAGGACCTCTTGTACACTGTGGGCAGAAATATGATGTTGGTACATATGGAGGGTACATGGCATGGGGGTTTCTCAAAACAATTAAAAATGGAATAATCATATAATTGAGTGACCCCATTCTGAGCATCTATACTAAAGAATTGAAATCAGAGTCTTAAGGAGCATTGTCTACCACAGTCAGCATGAGGAAACAACCTAAAAACCAGTTAGTGGCTGTATGGAGAAAGAAAATGTGTCCTGTACACGTAATGGAGTATCATTTAGCCTGAAAAGGCAGGAAATCCTCTCTTAGGTGACAACATGATGAACTGGGTAGTCATTAAGTTAGATAAAATAAGCCAGTCGCAGGAGTGAGGTGTCTACAGTCATCAAAAGCATACATAAAAGAGGAGCAATTGCCAGGGCTGGTGATCTGGGGGTCGGGGGAGGGAGGGAAGGGGATGCTGCTGTTCAGCAGACTTCTGCTTGCTGTAGAGTTAGGTCAGACGGATGGTTCCAGAGATCTGCTGCATGACGCTGTGCCCGTTGCTAGAAACACTGCACTGTGCATTTAAAAACTGTGTGTCTATGCCTGTGTGTGAGGTCTTGCATGCCAAGAGAGGACAGTGTCTCCCCCCATCGATTTCTGTTTTATTGCCTTGAGACAGCGTCTAAACTGAAGCTTGCTGTTTACACTCAGCTGGCTGGCTGACCAGCAAGCTCCTGGGATCCACTTATATGTTCCTCACACCTCTGTGGCTTCAGGCCTGCATGACAATGCTGGCTTCCCTCAAGACTTTTTAATAAAAACACAAATTTCAGTGAGGGGCACCCTAGTTGTAACGATTCCCTTTCCATTGCTGTGAGAAAACACCATTATCAAGGGAGCTTATGGAGGACGCGTCTGTTTCGGCTACCAGCTCAATGGAAAAGAGCACATGATGGCAGAGCAGAGGTGACTGAGGCAGGAAGCTGAGGGCTCTCATCTTCAAACCGCAGGCACGAAGCAGGGAGCTCACACTCGGACCAGCATGAGGCTTTGACACCTCAAAGCCCACTGCCCAATGACGTTATTCCTCCAACAAGGCCACATCTCCCAAGCCTTTCCAAATAGTGCCACCAGATGGGGACCAACTGTTCAAATAACAAAACTATGGGGCCATCTCACTTGAACCAGCACATTAACCCAAGTAAACATAATTACATCCAAATATCTGAAAATCATTACAAATAACCGTCAGCTTTTCCTCTTAAGTTGCTTTCCCCCTAGTTTACAGCTACAAATGCAAATACTAAGCAAGCACCAAGGGAACGTCCCTAAGAAAACCAGAGCACAATGGCTTCAGTATGGACTCCAAAGCTTTCCAAGTCATATCAGCACAACAGAACTTCTGAAATAACAAACTGAATTTGCATTAGTCATGATAAAACCACAGGGACCACCTCACACGGCAATATGCCCAGTGCCTCCCTGACAAAGGACTTACCTCAAAATTGACTTTTTCAAAATTTTCCATGGCCTCCAAGTGATCGACTTCACCCTCTAGACACTCAGTCAAATCCCGGCACCACATGATCTGAGAAACAGTCAGAATCACCTGCAACAAGCCTCTCCGTGAGCGTGTGCTGTGTGTAACAAGGCGGCTCCAGAGAGAGAGACCAAACGAGGGTGCTACCTGAGAAGGGTGGCCAGCAATCACCCACTCGGCCCTGGATTTCCCCTGGTAGTCAGCGATGGCAGCTTTGCACAGGCGGCGGAGAGATGAGAACATGGCTTCCTCTACCTTTCCGAGCCATTCTTCCACGTTGCCTCTCGCCTTGAGGCCTTTCCCCAGGCCAACCTATGAGGAAATGAGGATGATAAGAGAGTGTCTTAGGTGGGAATTGTGAGCTGCCCGCCTGTTGTATTTCTATAGCAACACCTCCCCAGCCCAGCTCTGTAAACAGTGAGGCCTTTGGCATCACGCCACGGGAGCCGCCCCCTCACTGCTCTCCAGGAAAAACATGCTCTCAGGGCCAGCTCTGAGAAAGACGATTCCCCACAGGCTCCACCGATCCCTTCCCATCGTGTTGCAGCTTGAAGTTTACCCCAACCACTCCTGGACATCTTTTCTCACTAGCTGCCAGTGGCTCCGCGTCCGAAAGGTTCCTCCGACGTCTCTTCAGCACATCCTTCTCTGACTTCCAGTAATGTGGGCATCTGCTTGTTTGGGATTCCCTGAACCATTCTGTTCGCCTTCCTTTGAAATTCCATGTTCTCTCAATGTTCTAGCATTAATCCTCTCATTTATTTCCTTCTGCATCAGCAAAGATGCATGTATTCATGTGTGCATCAATATATGTGTGTTTATATGTGTCTGTTTGTGTGCATATATATGTATGTGTCTGTATGTGTGCATGTATATGTATGTGTGTGTCTGTATGTACATGTATATGTGTGTCTGTATGTGTACACATATATGTATGTGTGTCCTCTGTGCCGTCACCCTGCTGATTGCTCGGTATCCTCAGTGGGTGTTCTCGGATGCAGGTGCTCCACAGCACTGAAGGAGCTGCAGTAACCAACTTTCACAGAGAGCTCACTGGTACTACACTACGTCATTCATACACTGAAAGTCCCTGTCACCCAGCTAGTAGGGTGCTATTACTCATGCTATCTTGTGGAAGCGGTTAGAAGGTAACTGCTCTTGATGCAGGTGGCCTGGCAAAGGCCTGGCACTCTTGGCCAGCCAAGGTTCCTCTTTGTGGAGCTGGCTGAAGCGTGATTGCTTCTCTCCACTTCGCTCCCCAAACAGAGCACCACAATTATCGTGACAGCTCCCAGTTGCTCCACAACTTCTGCATTAGGCTCCAGCAATTTAAGGGCAAGAGTTTTGTCTCAGCTATTCTCGAAGCTGCTGGGCTAGCAGAGTCTCCGGCAAGCCTAGGGCGAGAATGAGCTGCTCCTGCCCCAGCCCAGACGCGTGATCATGTTTATCCGCAAGGAGCTATTAAGCCAAAGCACCTTACCCGCTCTCCCTCAGGTGACAGCATTGCCAAAATGTCATTGGTGAAGATCTTCTCTGGTTCGGAATCAACGCCAGGAATTTTCCCTTCTGTGGGGGGCATGAGAGCAAACTCGAGTTTGGAAATGGAGTCGAAGCATTTCCTGAGATGAGGCTGCACGGCTTGCGGGTTTCGTGTCTGGGCCAAAATCTCCAGGAGCTCATCATTTGACAGGAAGTAAAACCTGCCAAGTTAAAGAGACACTTAATGTGAAGCATGACTTCACATAGATGCTCAGCTGCGGGTAGACATAGAAGAAAAGGTCCTGCCACAGCTGCTGCTGGGCACTGGCACCCTGGGCCTTTAATCACACACGTTTTGCAATTTGGGAAGGCCGGATGTCTCTAAAAGTTCTTGTAAAGGAAAATGATGATGTATCTCAAACACCTAGGCCCAGTTGCTAGAATAGAAAGGATTTTTCTGAGAAGTATTAATAACATTTAGGTATTGGTCTGTTTTGCCTGTCGGCCTTACTTGGCTTGAGCTTCTTTGGTGACGATATGTCATACAGCACATTAACTATTGGAGAGCTAATAGACAGGTGGGTGGCTGTGGGGTCGTTACTGGATCCTGTGACATGGTAACAACCAAAAGGCAGCATGAGTGACAGACTATGGTTCTGCCAACATACCATTTCCAGCCTTACCATGGCCATACTTACGTAGAAATAAAATATCTTCTATGTGTTTCCATAGCATTTAAAGCAAAATGGGCAAAGAATAAGTTCTTCTGATCTTGACCAAACTTAGGCCCAAGTAATGCAAGTGTGCATTAAAAATTAAATATTTCAGTCTTGGTTTGGTCTGAAGCTCTAGACTTCTAAATGATGTCAACACTGTAAAGTGAGTGCTCAGGCCTCTTGGGGACCAACTCATGGTGAGAGGGGTGAAGACTCTAGGGCCCCCATTAAATGCAGAGAACAGGAGAGTGAAAGCTGGAGAAGATGCAGAGCTGAGGGAGGGGTGGGAGAGGGATGTTCTGTGGGTTCCCTGTACCTCCAGCAGAGAGTGAGCTTTGCTCTCCTCTCTGAGAACTCAGGATTTGCCCAACAACAAGTCTCCTCTCCAGTTCTCTGCTGTGACAGGATGTTATTTTCATCTCCAGCTGACCTACAGTCTACAACAAAACAGCTCAGGTTGCTTTTTTAAACTTACCTTGGGAAGATAACTCTCTTTGACTCTAAATATGCCTCCAGACACTTCTGAATTTGGTCAAGTAATGCATTATTGTTTTGAAAAGTCTCCAGAAGCCCTATTAGTTAAAAAAAAAGTTGGCCAAATTATATTAAAATAGAGGATACAATTTTAAATGAAAGTGAAAGATATTAACATGTTAAGGCCTTTGTTTTGTTTGTTGGAATAATGAATAATAAAATGGAAGTATTGGCTAAGAGACTTAGCTCTTTTTTTAAAAATCCCCTTTTTATGTTTATGATATGTATGTGGTACATGTATAAGAGTGTATGTACACGTGTTTGCATGTTTGAGGGAGCATGTGGGGGGGGGAGGGTGATCATGCAACTATTCTTCTGAGGCATGGTCTCTTGTCCAAACCTAGAGTTTCCCAGCTAGTCTTGCTCAGCTTGCTCTTGGCATCACCTATCTCTGCCTTCAGATTTTGTAATTTTTTTCCAAGGATGGACGAAACATGAGCTATATCCACCTGCCTGCATCTGCGCCAGTTCTGTGAATCTGAACTCCAGTCTTATTGTGTGGCTGTTGCTTTAGCTGCTGACCCGTCTCCCCATCTCAAGCATTATTACTCATAATATATTAATATTACCTCACTAGAACAGCATTTTTAATTTAAAATAATTTTGGCGAGCATCCTCTGCTTTTAGGGTGCTGTGAGTGCACAAACAAAAGGCACCTGGAGCCAGTGTCTAGAACCTTCCTACGTCATCAGTTTCTTACATCTTTTCTGTCATGGTTAAGTGCTAAGTGTGCTGATGGGCATTATTCGTCATTATTAAACTGCAGCTCCTTAGGCAGCAGCCTCTATGCCTCTGCATCTTTGAACTTTTGCTGCAGATCACAGTTCCTGCTACCTACTTGACCAAGAATCAAATCCCAGTTGTGTCCTGACTTCTGAGACCATATGTAGTCAATACCTCCATCTAGTGGCCAGTCACCACTTACATGAACTGGTGCCCCTGGCCTCATCCAGTCGCGGAGCACTCCGCTCTAGCCCAGGTGGCACTCCATAATTACAGCTGAACACTCTTAAGGTATGCTCTTACCTTAGAGCCTCATGTTGTTCTTTGTCCTTCCCTCTGCCTTCAACCATTCTCAGTCTGAGCCACACATACTTTCACTCACTCTTTTCTGCAAGTTTCTGCTCAAGAGCCACTTTATTGAAAAGTCCAATAACATACACACACAAATATACACATACACACATTCACACACAAACGCATGAATACACATATACATACATGAACACATGTATACATGCACACACAGACACATATACACACACGTACACATGTAAACACAGACGCACATACATATTTACACACATACATATACATAGACTCACACACATATACACATACATACACATAAATATGCATGTACACACATACATACACATATATACACACATGCACATTAACATGCATGTACACATGTACACATACCTACCTACATATATATACACATGCATGTACACACTCACACAATATATATGTACATGTGTATGATCATACAAATATGAACACATGTACATATACATACACACATGAACACACAAACCACACACATGCCAATGTCCACATAAACACATTTGTACACAGATATACACATAAACACAACATGCACACATGTATAAACACACATGAGCACATACATGTATGCTTGAATGCACATACACACACATACCCCCCAGCTATTCCCTTATCCTATTTTATTTTTCTTCAAGGCCTTGCCATCATCTGGAATCAGATTTATTACATGTCTAAACTTTTTATTTGACGTCTTTAAGGCCAGATGTACTTTGGAATCATTCTTTTTTGATTTCAAAAGTCCTGTTTTCCATTCATCAGTTGATAGATGTCCTATACCTTCACATAAATGAACCCAGCACTAAATGAACCCAGAAGGTTACAGAAGGAGGAAGGGAGGAGGTGGGGGGGGCAAGGAAGAGGAGAAAAAAAGAAGGGAAGGACATGAAGTTGGGGGAATTGGTGGTCTGGGGAGAAGTTGAGGAGAATGAGGAGAGGGTCACTCTAAATATATTATATTCATGTATGAAATTACCAAAATACGTAACTTTAAGTGTCTATATTATAACAAGTCTGCTAGGGATTGGGTCTGTAATCAAATGCCACTACATCTGTGCACTAAAGGTTTGAATACGGTGGTGGAAGGGCTGTGAAAGGCAGGGTGGTGGTCCCACCCAGAGATGCTGATGCCCTATCCCTAACCTATGGATCTGTTTGGTTTGTATGCAAATGGGGACTTTGCAGCTGTCACTAAGTTAAGGGTTATAGAGTGGGAGGTTATTTTAGATCATCTGGTCAGTTAGAATTCTAAGAACACTTACAAGAGAGAAGGAGAGAAAAAGCAGCAGAGGGCAGGCACTGGGGGGCACTGTTGCCAGCTAGAGGGCAGCTGTGAGCTGTGAGCACCCTCTCTCTGTCAGCCCTAAGACCCTTGCGGGTGTTTGATTTTTATCATTCCATAGTTTTCCTTTTCTTTGGCAAAGAACACAGCCCCCAAAGTCGCCTTTGCTAGGCAGGGACAGAGTCCCATGCTGCCCTTAGCCATATGACCAGCAAGCTACCTGAGGCTTTGGCTGTGTAAAGTGTAAACCTGAGTGGATATATGTACACTCCAGAAGTAGGTTGCATATGCACAGAAACACATAGGTTCACACGTACAGAAAGACATGGGAGTAGAAAAATAGGGGGAAGGGCAGGAGGGGGAGGGGGCAAAAGAGGGTAATGGCACTGAATATGACCAAATACACAACACACATGCATAGAATGCCATCCCTTAATTCATTATTATGTATAATTAATACATGCTAGGAAGAAACTTTAAAATAATTTCAGCTTTGTTACTTGAATTACAATAACTGGTAATATTTTTAATTCATCCTAATGAATGAGTTAAAACTATGAAAAATTTTTTGTGATTGTATCTCTGAGGGAAGAATCTGAATAGAATTTAATGTGTTCTAAAATCACAGGTTGAACCATAAGCCAGTAATTAGAAAGTAGAATGCTTAGTTCGCTCAAGTCCTGGATGTGCCAATCAAGTGCTGGATGTACATGGCTGTTTAGATTTTTAGAGGTGTCACGGATGTTGTGATCAGGGAGACTCCCTTATTCTGTTTGTTTGTGTTGAAGTGTCTACCTGGCTGGGTAGCGGCCCGGAGTGCGTTAGGCAGCCGGTTCACCTTCCTCATGATCTCCTTCCATGACTTATCCACCTGAAGGAACATCTTGGCTTCTGCAGGCAGCTGCCTCTGAATGTCTGGGGCATTAAAGATGCTTTCTAGGTAGAGCCAGTTTCTCTGACAGTTCAGCCACTCTTCCTGGAGAAAAACATGGGGACTATCAAAGTGGACCTTCCACACTGATATCCACTGGAAATTATGGCCTGGGAATCACTACATCTTTCCCTTGGGAGCTGTTTATATCTCCTCATCCATCCTTTGAAATAAGATACCCTAAAAGAGCCCAAGATTCAGTCCAACTTGATTCCACCCCACTTTCCACTGAAGATATTATGAGTCAGCTGTGTGGAAAGCCAGCGAGGTCTGCTGAAACATGCTTAGAATGTGTAGAGGAAACACTGTATCGGGAGGCCATATGCTTTCCAGCAGAAATCTAAAGGGTGGGGTGGGCAACAAGTTCCTGATGACTCCCAAATAATAAACACACAATAAATAAGCAGAGACTAGATCCACCCAGGGAGAGAGTCTTAATGAGGAATTATGCAGATCACGATATCTTTGGGATATCATGGCTTTGGGATCTCCTGAGCAGAGGAATCCAGTATACACCAGTCTCACCTCTTGACCCAATAAGCTATGAGACTCAGATGTATTATACTTAAGCAACAGTTATGATGACTAACAAATGAAAACTCTAATTTTGTGGTATTTTGTCTCATATCAAAATAATTTAACAATGATGATAAAAGTGAAAGTAGGCTGCATAATGATATAAACAAGTCAAATGCATGTGTGCTTTCTTTCCTTTCGTTCTGAACATAACAAAATGTTGAAAATTAAATCCTCCCCCACCTCCCTTCAAAGGAAACCCATAGGCTGCTCAGTCTCCAAGTGGGTTGCCTAGTTTGGGGAACGGGGGCTATCTCTGACATGAACTCAGTGCCTGTTCTTTGTTTACCTCTCCCTGGGGGAAGCAGCCTTGCCAGGCCACCGAGGAAGACAATGCAGCCAGTCCTGATGAGACCTGATAGACTAGGGTCAGACAGAAGGGGGGAGGACCTCCCCTATCAGTGGACTGGGAGAAGATGTGGGAGGGGGCTGCAGTGGGGATACAAAGTGAATAAATTATAATAAATAAGTATTTTTAAAAAGAAAATTAAATCCTCCATTTCTAAATCATATAATATTAAAACAGCAGGACACACATATAAATAATTAAATAATAATGGTGTCAGGAAGTAAACCTAGTACTTTGTACATGCTCGTCAGGCTGTCTACCACTGAGCTGCTGCATTTCTAGCCCCACAGAAGCAAGATTTCCAAGGGCCTGTGGCTTTCCAGTTCAGAGTCCTGGAGTTGAAATTGCCCTGACTTACCAGTGTTTGATTAAATAAGGAAAGCTGTTTCTGCCAGTCATCCACTCGAGACTTGAGGGGACCCACGTACCGTGAGGAGGCGATGGTTGCAATGTTGATGGTGCTGTCATCAAGAAGGACCTTCAGGGAGAAGGGGCCGAGATGCAGTCCTTGAGCTTAGGGGATTTCAGATTCTGAGAGTCCATTTAAGGACAATGTCTGTGAACCAATAATGTAGCCCCACCTACTGCTTCCTACCCAGCCACTGCCAAGGTTGAACTTTAACTGTGCTTACAACCGTGTGTGTATGCACTTGTGTGCATGCTTACAAATACACATGCATGTGGAGGCCAGAGGTTAACCTAGAACGATGTTCCTCAGGAACTGTACACTTTGTTTTCTGAGACAGGGTCTCTCACTAGGACCCCAGACTCCCTGATTAGACTAGACTGGCTGGTCAGTGAGCCCCAGATAGCCACCTGTACTGAGTCCTTGGTGCTAGGAGTGTAAGCACACATCATTTCCCTGCTCCACCCCAGCTTTTCACATGTTCGTCCAAGTCTCCATGCTTGTATCGAGAGTGTTTCACTGACTGAGCCGGCTAAGCCCCGGTCCTGCAGTCGTTAATGGCACAAGTGTTTGCACTGTTAACGCTCTCCTCTTGCCCTCAGTATCAGGCATCCTGCATCTCCTTACTTGCGGAGTTTAGTCACCCAGGCAGGCTCTCATCTCAAAGTGCCCCATGCTTGTAAACTTACTCTCTGCTCAATGAATTAATTTCCTTTCAATCATTTCCAGGAAGATGAAGCTGAATTCACTACAGGAGGTAGCCACACTACCTTCCTCCCTACCGCTCCTCTCGAACAACAACATCCCTCATAAACATGTGTCAGTCTGGGAAGTTGAGTTGTTCATTGCAGCCCCATCACCTGGTGCCTCTTGGCTCCTGACTCCCGTCCTTAACTTGCCTTGCCCACCTACTTCACGAGTGACATCTGATTTTGCCTTCTCTACCAACAATTTCATTTCTGTTTCTGCCTTGAATCCTACACTTACACTTCGGTTTTGTCGTTTAAGACGGGCAATAGGACCCAATCCCTTTGCTGAACAAATGTACCATTAGATTTTAAATGACTTAATGATCTAAGCACATAGGTTAGATTTCATCTACCTGAACAGATAAAAGTGAGCTCATTCATGTTACTTTGTTGTGTTGAGATGGTTTGAAGTCCCTCTCACTCCCTTCTCCAGCCCCCGTCTTTAAGGTCCAGTTGTCCTGGCTGATTCAGGAAAGACTCTCCTAACACTTACCACCTCACACATAATTGATCGATTTGCTTTAATAAATTCCTCAACTACAGGCCTGAAGCTTCTACACATACACACAGAGACACCGTTATATTTTTAGTAAATATTTGTGAATAAGAATTTGCGTCAATTATTTACATCTTGCTTTCCAAATTAGTTTTTCCATAGTGACTCCTAGTTTGCTTCCTCATCGTAACCCTTCACAGAAGCTGCAGGAGGTACAGTCAGTACCTCCATCATGAATTTGCTCCCTCCCTCCCTACCCTTCTTTCCTTCTTTGTTTTGAAGCAGAGTCTTATACTCTATCCCTGGCTAGCCTAGAACTTGTTACGTAGTCCAGGCTGGCCTTGAACTTACAGCAATCCCACAGTCACTGTTTTCTAAAAGTTGAGATTGCAGGCATGTGCCACCAGGCTTGGTTTACCAGTAATTCCCTAAACCAATTGCATACCTGTATGTCATCTGTACCACCCAGGATAAACACGTCCTTAGAGTCGCGGTGAGGGAGAATGACAAATTCAGTTGTTTTCCAAGAATCTTCCACCTTAGAAACAGTTCATGCATTAGGGTACCGAAACTCATGTGTATCTGGACGCATAATAAAGGCATATGGAATGAAACAAGGGGAAAGTGTAACTACCCCATTTTCCTCCTTATGGCCCTTGGAAGTCTCAAGATCCTTTTCTTGGTTGGAAGCCCCTGGCTTTCTTGGTTTCATTTGACTGTTATTAATACAGATAAAGGGCTGGTGATAATATACATCTTATGCTTTTAGGGGAAGGAAAATGCTCTTTTTTTTTTTTAGACACCTGGCCAGTAGGCATGCATTATTAGGCTAAGGAGAGAGTGTTATAAAGAGAAAAATCTTCTTGATATAGTTTAAGGCAGTTAGCCCAGCCCAGCCTTCTCTGGAAGTTTAGAAAATAACTTTTTTTTTTCTGAAAATAAAACAAAAACAAAAACAAAAAAAACCTCTGACATGTAGTTCTTTACAAAGGCCAGCACATAGCCGACCTTGTTGCTGTTCTGGTTGGGCTGTAGTCTGAATATAGAACACTAGGGAGAGAACAGAGGCTGCTGCTTACAATGTTGAAAACTCCACCCAGATAACACAGTTATTAGGAACCTTTGTGTTGTATCTGAAAACCTTTACATTCTATGGTTTATGTGTATATACAGAAGTGTGTTTACGTGTGTGTGTGTGTGTGTGTGTGTATGTAGGCACTTGTGCACATATGTGCATATGCATGTAAAGGCCAACGATCAGCTGCAGGTGTCATTGCTTAGGTGTTTGTTTTGTTATTTACTGACTTACTTATTGCCTTGGTCTTCCACTGGGCTGGAACTTTCTAGGTAGGCAAGGCCGGCTGGCCCATGAGTCCCAGGGCTCCCCCTTACCTTTCTGCGTTTCTGTGGTGCTGAAATGAAAGGGATGTGCCACCACCCTGGCTTTCTCTTCGCTCACCTTCTTAAGAATCGTCTCTAAGGCAGCTTCCCCAGAAGCCTGTCCTGATATGTCCTGGATTTCTTCACCATACTCAAAGACATGTAGTTCAGAAAGCCTCTCTAAGGTCAGTGGAATTTCCACGTCCACTAGGAGGGCATCGACGGTTTGTTCAATGGCTGCCCAGTGCCGAGCTTTCAGGGTAGGGTTCCTCAGGTCAATGATCACAGGAAGCTGGAAAACAAATTTTCAGAGGGGCCAATTTTTTAATTGTTAGAAAGGACAACATGTGCAAGACCTGCCTGTGATCAAGTCCATAAACACGCCAGTGTGGATGGGGGAGGGGCTCACGATGCCCTCTCACTACCTGAGGAGCTTTTGGTAGCTGCTCGTGTCTGCAAGCAGGCTTCCTAAGTGTCCTTCAGAGATGTGGCCCTGTGCAGATCGCCATGCTACATTGGGTGACCCTAGACCCATGAATGTACTTAGTGTCATTTATCAGATTCAATGTCTGAAAAAGAGTGCATGAGGTTGGGAAGGCAGTGTGGTGGGGGATCTGGGAGAAGTTAGAAGGGAGGAATGATGGGTGAAATTGATCAAAAACACATTGTGCATGGTCTCAGTTTATAAATATAGAGAGTTGGAGACAGCACCACTCAGACCTAAAGTAAAGAAAATTTAGGAGAAAAATGCAAATGAACAATTTCATTAAAACTGAGAACACTGAGTTACAGGGCAGCCAACTGCTTCAAAATTTTGGGGAACTGGTAGTCACATGCTTCTCTGAAGACCAGAACAGAGGGCAAGATTGGAGCATCCAACTTAGCGGAACTATTTGTGGAGTCTGAGCCTCGCCCAAAAGGTAATCATTTGTCATGTAAAAAAAAAATGCAGTATAGAATGTAAAGCTACAGGAAATGGATTCTCACAGGCACAACCAAAAAGGAGGGAGTAGAACTAGCAGAAAGAAACTGAAAACAGCCTCTGGTGGAGAGAAGTTTTAATTCAGAACATGGCTGCTCTGGCAAGAGATCACTTCCAAAGACCTTCTAGGTCTGTGTGATCTGGCTAGAATACAAACTCACCTTTAATCCACGAGATAAAGGGGAGCAGATCTGAGTTCACTGCCAGCCTGGTATAGAGCAAGTTTCAGATAAAGAAAAGCTTAGGTCCAGGTGTGGTGGTACATGCTTTTAATCCCAAGCAATGAAGGTTAGTTTGTAGAAGGAAACACCCATGTTTGAAAGTGATGTCTAATTGAGTGATAGAAAAGGTGACAAATCAGAGAAAGATTGGACGGAATAGGATACACCCAACTCTCTCTCAAGGGGGATGAAAGGGAAGTTACTTATGGGAGCAACACAGAGAATGAGGAGAGGAGCAGTTTTACTAAGACAGTAATAGAGAAACCAGATGCAGAGAAAGAACACAGGCAAAGATGGAATGAGCCAGAGAATGAGAAGGAACCAGGAGATTAGAGAAGATTGCTGGAGTTAGTTTGAGGCCAAGCAGAGCAACTCAGGGGCTGAGAGAGAAGCCAGAGTGAATAAGTTAACTAGAAGAGGACTTAAGAGCCGGAACAGCTGAGTTGAACCAGCCAGCCCAGAGCTCAAGAACAAGAAAGGGTGAGCTTATTCAGCCGAAAGTCTCAGAGGCTGAAAACATTCCAGGACTAGATTACTAGAAGCTTCCAGGATTAGGCCTAGGTTAGCAAAAGGAGGCAGTAGGTCTCCAAGACAACAATTGAATCAGGAGACTAATGGTTCCTTTTACACTCTGGAACCCAGCTCATATGAGAAATGGTAGGTATCACTAGTAAATAAGAAGCCCAAGGTACAGGGAGGCAACCTATAGCGGCATCAAATCTCAAATCCTAACTGGAGTTAATATAACATGGCAAACAAAAAGGTAAACAGAGGAAAAATAATGCTCATCTCCAAGAATGCTAGTCACATACCTGAGTAATCACTGCTGCAGATGTCTGGGTTTCAACAACAACCAAACAATGAGACCAAAAAGGCACACAAAAAAGCAAAATGACCACAACAAAACACAGACTAGAGTCAACAGTGATCAGAATCAAACTCAGAAACGGTACACATATTGAGAATAGAGCATTTAAGTCAACTACAGTGAACTTCCTAGAGGTCTCAGTGGAAAAGGGAGACCAGACAGCAGGCAAGGTCGGGATGGGAAGGTTAACTTCTGGGTTGGCTGCAAGTGCCTTTTACCCAGTCTCACCTGATCCTTTTTAAGGACTACCTTGGTCACAATGGAAAGTTTTAGACCAGCCCTTTACACCACTACCTGGCTTCCCAGACTTTTTCATACTAAATACATCTGGACAAACCCTAGCTGAGCGGAGGGTGTGGCTGTTTGCACACATGCATCTGTTGCCTATGTGCTGAGGACATCAGATTCTTGGCATTGCTTCAACAGACCCCGAGTGTCCCTTCTAATCACCATACTCAATCGTATAACTGTGCTAGTTGTTGAGTAAAACAAATTGGTGTTGCAGATATAAACATGTTTTTGTTTTGGTCCCAGGTGTGGGACTGATTCAGATGGTCCATAGCAGCAGACGATTTGCCTCATGCGGGCTCTGAGAGGAGCTCTTTGCCAGCTGTAGATAGTTTGAATCTGAGGACCCTGAAGAGAGAATAAATGCCAGAGGCCAAAGAGAGTGTTGCTCAGAGAAAGAACAAGGCTGTTCCAGCTTCCCCCTTGCTGCTCCTGGTTGCTGTTGTGAGACAAGAAGTTGGAGATCTCCTGAAATGAGGACTGGTCTGGCTCCAAGGAACCCGGTGACTATAACCAGCAGGAAGCAGCTAAGAGAACTGTGCCCCCTCTCCCACTAACCCTTTGTCTTTCCTACCTGGGGTTGGGGTTTAGGAAGGGATTAGAGTAGACTAGGGAGAAAAAGATAAAAGAAATATAAATAAAAGAGTTAAAAAAAAACAAATGGCAACAAATTGGACTGGTATTTCTTTTTCCTGCAAAAACACTCAAGGCCCCTGAGTTTGGTTGTAATGATTCCCACCCATCTCACCTTTTCTTTCATTTTCTCCACCTTCTGTTTGAGTTGGGGCACCACATTGTTGGGTGGCAAGCCCTTCTCCAGTTGCGTCACAAATTTAGCATATTTAGTAACTTGACTGTTTAGGGCTTCTGGATCCAAACAGTCAAATTTGGACTGTAGGGGGGAAAAAAAGGTAAAAACACATGATAGAAGTCAAATTTTAAAGTAGTATGAAAGTTTAACTTTATTTGAATTTTCCTGGCACTTCAAATTTTAAACCAAATGAAATCTATAGACTTGGAAACAGCCATTTATAATGTCAACCACTAAACCTTTCCATAGCTTTGTCTCCTTCGCTGTCAGGTGCAATATTGTAATCCTCATATCACCACTAGAAACCATTGGGACATTCTTGTTTGGGGCCTGGGACAACATGGATGTCCAGGGACTGTGCAGAGCTGGCCCCACCCCTCAATGGCCGTGACATTTAGAGGAGAGGGACCCTGAGCATCACCAGGGTGGAGCAATGGAGCTGGCCCTGGTGGCAGGGGTGTGGCGTAGCTGGAGCCATGCCGGAGAGTTACCCTGCTGGTGCAGGCAAGGGAAAGCCAGTGGACTGACCAGCTCAGGTACAACCCACATCCAGATTTAGGGCCCTGAGCTGCTTCACCTCAAAATCGACATCATCTTCAAACTGTTGGGGTGAATGAAAGGGCAGGATTTCCATGACACATGCTGACTGGGAGGAGTTCTGGTGAGGATCCAGTATTGGTGATATAGCAGAAGCCAGAGACCTCGAACTAGATCAGTGGCTCATTGCAATGAACATTTGCAAGTGAGGGTGTGTGGACAGAGGGGTACACTGTGGGGCACACTGTGACACAGCACAGCTTCCACCATGAGATATCTTCTATGCTTTGTTTTGTTCTGTTCATTTTTTGTGTGTTTTTTATTTTGTGGGGAGGTTCACGGGCAGAGGGCAGGTGTGAGAGAGTGGGAGATGAGTGAGGCTGGGGTGTATGATGTGAAACTCACAGAGACTCAATAAAGTTTTTTAAATGCCCCTCTGGCTTTCCCATCAGGGCAACACTGTGTTTAGAAGTCACACCACAGTCAGACAACATGTCACATGGATCTTGCACACTTTTGTCATGCAGCCCTCTTAAACAAAGGAGTCAGGAACTCTGCCTTATAAGAAAAGTCTTTGCTTTGCAGCATTTAGTGAGACAAATGGCCTCTCAACATTTAACCAGAAGACTTATAGGTTTTCAGAAAACACATTAAATACCACTGTGATGGAATAACTTGAAATAGTTTTAAACAGAAAAGGGAAATTTTCAGGTTACAAACCTCTCTCCCACTTTCTATGGGTCAATGTGATAAATGTGCTCAGTGACTAGCCATGTCTACTTCTTACTGACAATGGCCAATGGAACTAAAGCGAGAACAAAGATTTCATAACCACTGCTCCAAAGGAATCTCTCATGGTGAATTCCTTTAGAATGCAAGAATGGACACATGAAATATGAACAAGGATGTAAAGCTATTTTTTTAAATTTCCTAGTTTCAGTGCCATCATAGCAATTTTTTTCCCCTGGCAGATATAGAAACTCAACTTTCTGAGTATTGAAGTACATATTGCATTGATAAAAAGACAGGTTATTGGACTATATTTCATATTATCAGTATTTAGGTGGAGTTAGTCAAGAATCCAGTCGCTGAGAGCTGTCCTTACCTTTAGCCATTCCTCCTGGAGTTTGTCCCATTCATACAAGGAATCCCAGAGCAGCTGTTTGAGCTTCAGTTCAGCACTAACCTCTTCCAGTGCATCAAACTTGGACACTTCCACCTTTAATAATACAAGAAGCAGAATGCAGCACTTAGAGTCCAGACTATCTTGTCCTACAGGCAGCTCTCGGTGCTGTCACTTCCTGGAAGAGTGTGGGTCTTACAAGGGGAAAGGAAAGGAAAGGAAGACTCTGGAAAGTATAGTGTAACTTCTCATTTGAGTAACAAAATATCATTCATATTTTCTTACTGCTCATGCTTCTCAACAGGACCATTACTGAAAGTGCACCGTGGGCATCCTGTTTAAATCTTGGTCTATGTGGGGAAAGAGTTTCAGACTAAGTGCTTTCCATCAGGGCTCCTATGCTTTGATGGGAGAGAAAGATATGTACATGGTATCTGCTAGAGGAGAGGGTGGAAGGCAGTGAGATCCAGGATCTCAGGACAACCTCTGTTCCTAACCACACAGAGAAACCTGTAGAGAGGAAGAATGTGAACATCCTGAAGTTGTTTTCTCTTTTGTAAAGATTGATTTTTATTACTTTATTACTTTATTCATTCATTCATTCATTCATTCATTCATTCATTCATTCATTCATTCATTCATTCATTCATGGGGGGGGGCACAGGTATCCTTGGGGACCAGAAAAGGTCATCTGACTTTCTGGAGCTGGGCTTATAGGCCATACACTGTGCACTGAGAATCGAAGTCTTGTTTTCTGGAAGAGCAGCATGTGCTTTTTACTGCTGAGCCAGCTCTCCAATTCCTGCCGGTGTCTTGGTGAGAAATCATGTAGACTGTTTTGTCTTGGATGGGAGGAGACTCCCATTGAACTAACAGAAGTTGTCTCTTCACAACAACAAAACCCAAACTAAGATGGGGAGGGGCTACCCTTGTCTTCCATTAATGCCACCAAAGCCAGGCCCATGCTCTTCCCAAATGATTGACAAATGCAGGAGGAAGTTTGTGTCAGAAGCAACTGAGAAGGAAGAATCAGATGTGCCCTGTGTAAAGAGTGAGATGCTCCTATTTCAGGTGGTGTGTGTGTGTGTGTGTGTGTGTGTGCGCGTTCTGTATGTGTCGGGGCATGAACACACGCTTGTGTTTGAATGGGGGGCACACATGTGCCACAGTGCCCGTGTGGAGACTGAAGAACAAAGTCAAGTGCTGGCCCCGCCCCCACCTTGTTTGGGACGGGCTCTGTTTGGCCTAGCCTAGGCTGCACAGGCTAGGCTAGCTGTCACTAGAACCTCCCGGGGGTTCTCCTGGCCTGGCCCCTGGGATTACAGTGGCTCTCCATGGGTTGGGGGAATCTGAATTTCAGTCCTCATATTTGTCCCCACTGAGCTGTTACTCATCCCATTTTTCCTTTTCTTTAGAGATTTTTTTCCCCCTAATATTACGGTAAAAATATATGAGATCTCTTTCTTAAGAGACTTTAAGCAAGATCTCTTTACACGATAGTGCTAGCAGCTACACTAGTGTTGGCGACATTAGTAGCAGACTTCCAGTGCGCTCTCATGCCATGTTTACGCAAAGCAAGCAACTCCTCATTTTCAATTCTGCGAGAATGCTCTAGTTTACACACTATTTGATTTTCCGTGATTGTCTCATCTCACTAAGATAAGTAATGTTGTCTAGGTTAGTCTATGTTGCATATGACACGACTTGATTTATTTTTTCCTTTTTACTGTGCCTGTGTGTGTATTCATGTTTGTGCATATGTATGAGTGTATACATTCATGTAAAAGCTAGGGGTCTATTTTTCAGGTCTCAACTAACTAACTAACTAACTAACTAACTAACTAACTAACTAACTAACTAACCAATTAATTGCTTTGAGACAAGCTCTCTCACTGGCCTGGAGTTTCCCAAGTAGCCTGCCCTGGCTGAGCAGAGTGTACAGGGATGGTGGTCCTTGGTCCCCTAGTGCTAGGATTCTAGCATTCCCACATACTTGTCTTCTTTAAACCATGCAATCCAGGGATAAAACTCAAGTCCTTGTACTTGCACAAAAACCTCTTTCCTGCCTGAGCCACCCCCTAAACTTTCTTCTGATTTTTATTTTTTAAATTTTGTTTTTTTAATTTTTGTGTTATTTTTATTTTTTATAATTATGCGTGTCTCTGAGCGCATTTGTGCACCTGAACACAGGTGCTCTTGTAGGCCAGATGTATCAGAGTCCCTGGAGCTGGAGTTATAAGCAGCTGTCAGCCACCCAATCTGGGTGCTGGGAACCAGACTCAGGACCTCTGCAAGAGCAGTATGAGCTCTTAATCCCTGAGCCATCTTTCCAGTCCCTGTTTTTGCTGTTTTTTTTTTTTTAACTGACACATACTTATTGTAACTTCTTTCAAGTGTACCAGACACTGTGAGCATTTCTACCCCATACCCTGTCCTATACTCCCTCTCCTTTCCTTCTGATAATCTTTTTCTCACCTCCCTTCTGTTGTCAAGACACATGAATGCATTTTAAATGCTACTTAGCTAGAAGCTAGACTACACAAAGGAGACAAAAACACGTGATATTTGTGTTTTTGAGTCTGAGTCTGACTTATTTTGGTTAACATGATGATTGCCATACATTTTTCCTGGAAATGACATACTTTCATTCTTCCTTATGGCTGAGCAGAACCTTGTTGTGTGCACCTATCATGTTTTCTTTATCTGTTTATCTGTTGATGGGAATCTCAGCTGATTCTGTAACCTCACTATTGTGACTAGTGCAGCTGTGTAGATATTCCCTGTGGTGTGTTGACCTAAGAGTCCTTCAGACATATGCCCAGGAAGGGGCTAGCCGCATCAGTTTTAGTTTTTGGGGAACCCCATGTTGATTGCAATAGCTGCTAAATTAACTTCCATTTCCACCAGCAGGGAATAACAGTTCTCCTCCCCCATATCCTCACCGTCATGTGCTAGTGTTTGATTTAAAGTAATCATTCTGACTAGGGTGAGCTGGAGGGCAATTCAGTTTCAATCTTCATTTCCCTGGCACATAAGGATGTCGAGTATTTTTTTTAATGTTTATCAGTCATTTGTATTTCATCTTTTGAGAACTGTCATTTCATTTCATTAGCCTACTTATTAAATTACTTATCTTCTTGTGTTTTTAGTATTTTGAGTTCACAGTAAATTATAGATACGCATCCTTCAGATGCAAAGATTCTCTCCTCTTCTGTAGGCTGTCCCTCCACCTTCTTGTTCCCTTTGCTGTGCAGAAGCTTTTTAATTTTATGCAGCCCCATTTGTCAATGCTCGGTCTCATCTCCTTGGTAGATTTCTCTTCAGAAAGCCCTTGCCTAAGCTGACATCTTGAAGTGTCTCCCCTGACAGCTCAGGCCTTACACTGTGGTCTTTGACCTCTCTTTAAATTGATTTTTGTATAGGGTAAGAGACAGAGATCTCATTTCATTCCTCATATGTGGTTACCCAGTGTCAGTGTCCCCGGTACCTTCTCCCCCTCCCCCCACACATATGTTTTTGGCATTTCTGTCGAAGGCCATGTAGCTGTAGTTGTGTGGGTCTAATTCTGGCTCCCCTGTTCTGTTCCCCTGGCCTACGTGTCAGTAGAACTCTGGTTTTGTTACCAGGGCCTGAAGCTTCGTGGTGCCTCCAACATTGTTCCTTTTGTGCAAGACTGCTCAGGACCGGCCAGGGTCTTCTGTGTGTCCATACAGGCGATATTCAGGTTGTACATGTGCCTGGCACCCAGCATGTCACTCTTCGGATTATTTTACTAAGTCATGGCCTTGGAGTGGACCTCACTAAAGACTCTGGAGTGAGCGGGTGTGTCCCCATGGGAGGTACAGATGCACTCCACCAAGGCTTCTGAGACCGTCCTCATGCCAGCTGGCCTCCTGCTTTTGACCTTAGGAATGGTTTCTTTTCTGCTCTTTCATTCACCTTGGTAGTCTCTGTAGATGCTGCTTTCAACACAAGCATCTCTTGGTTCTCTTCCTTATTTCTTCCCGGTCCTACCCTCTCAAACCCACTTTTTAGGACCCACTTTATCTTCTGCCTCAGTTCTTCTTTCATGTAACACCAGGACAACTCAGGCAAAGCTCAAGGAATGAAAACACATTCAAATGCAAAAGAAGCTTGAGTTTTACTTAAGAAAAGTTAGAGGGGCTTTAGTTAACCAAATTTTGGAATGCATAAACATTTTGACATAGAAACTGCTAGGGATTTTGGCTGAGAATTTCGCATAACTCAGTTATTTTTTAACAAGAGGATATTTTGTCTCTCACATATACTAATATTTTAGCATATGTACATTTATGCAATACACATGCATGTGTGTATGTTGGTGTGTGTGAATATGCATGTGCGTGTAGAAGCCCACGGTTAATGTCAGATGTTCCTTGACTGCTCTCTGCCTGATATTTTGAAGCACTGAACAAAAACTTGACAGTTCTTCTGGCCCAGCTACTCAGCTTGCCCCAGGGATACCCTGTCTCCACTTCCTGTTATTGCTGGGATAACAGTCAGGCTGCTATGCCCACCTGGCTTTTACATGGGTACTGGTGTGAGGGATCCAAACTCAGGTCCTCGCACCTCTGTATCGAGCACGTTACCTGCCATCTCTCTAGCCCTCACGTGTCTCCCTTCGTGTGCTTGTGGCACTGACTAGCACACAGCTGTCCACTGAGCGGTTCTGGTTACTTGGTTGAAATCACTTACGCATAAAACGCATAAATACACCTTTGTGCATGCGCTCCTAAGCAGACATGAACAGCTGTGGTTACCTTGAAATTCTTCTGGTAGGATTTGTACTGAAAGGCACGTTTCTGAAGGTCATCCAGGGTGGACTGCAGCTCACTCAGCATCACCTTGATTTTTTCCTGGTCTGCATTGATATCCAAGATCTGTGGGTCCTGTGAAGTCAACGTGGATTCTAGTTAGGCAGGCTTACTTGTTCATGAAGATTAAATGAACCGATAAACCTGTTTCCAAAAATGCATTCCCCTAATTCTTAGAAACTATTAAAAATGGTTGTTTTGTTCTAAACGTTATACATAAGCACAATCAGAAGTATAGAATTGCTGCTGTTGGTGACTGGTTGGTGGTTGGATGCTGTTGGTTGCTATTTGCCAAATAGTCATGTACAAAGAAACGACTAGAAGAGACTAGATATCCTGACAGTGAAGATCAAACTTGCCCCAAGGAACTCGACACTCTTAATCAATAGGAAGAAGTCTAATGATAACTTTGCTTCCTCTTCCTCCTATCATTTTTACTCTACTGTGGAACTGAGGGAGATATTTGTACTTCAGCAGCTTAAAAATACTGTCATGATGGAGGTGGATGAAGAGACACAGAGTGAGACACGGGGAAAGGACTACAGAGCTTCGCACCTTCCTTGGCCATTACTGTTCAGGTGTTTGACCATCACCAGACTTTGTAAACCTAGGCCTTAGGAGTTTGTACTTAGTGTGTATTATACAAACATACTTGATGCATAGATTACTGCACTGAAGCATGACTAGATATCAGTATGATCTGGTGCTAACAGGCTGACCCCAGCAAGGCCCGTTTAGAATCTTCATGACCTCTGTGCACAGTACTTTCCTCTTAGGCTGGGTCAAGAACCTTTTTAAAAAGGTGCATGAGAGGAGGTGCTTCTGAGCTACTATCAGAGAGTATCTTTATGGTCATCTCCAAGAGTGGGCATGAGAGGACATTCTCAGTCTTTGGGTCATTGTTGGCAAGGAGAAACAGTAGTTTTTTTGGCCTCCCTTGGAGAGAAAAGGAGGGTGGAAAGAGGGACTTTCCTGCCTGCCATACCAGGCACTGTAACAAGACTATTTCCTCTTTATCACTTTAAGGTTATTCCAATGCTTCTTCAAGGATGTTTGTCTTACTATTTGGATTAGAGGGAGGTTTGGATGAGAGTAGCCCCACAGGTTCGTAGATTTGCAATCCCCACTTGGAGAACTGTCTGAGAAGAGTTAGAAGGGCTCAGGAGTATGGCATTGTTGGAGGAGGTACATAAATGAAGGGTGCACTTTCAGGTTTTAGAAGCCCATGTTAGTCCCACTGGCTCTGTCTTTGCCTGCCTGCTTGCGGGTCAGCATGTAAGCACCCATCTCATGCCTACCTGTCTGCTGCCATGCTTTCTGCCATGATGACAATGGGCGAGTCCTCTAAAACTGTAAGCCAGCCCCCGCAACAGAACAATAACCAAGACAGGTTATTTATTAAATATTTAATAAATACCAAAAACTATGGAAATTATGAACCAGGAACTATGAAATTATACACACACTGCCCAAAACATAGAGAATACATAAATACACAATATGACACATATGCACACATGCAATCACGGAGAGGAAGAGAGAAAATGAAGAATACATAAAGCATATATCTTAAGGCAAAAATCTGTCTGACATTTGGGCATTGAAAGCCCAGAAAATGGGCAGCGGATAGTTCAGGAACAAAGTAGAAACACCTGGCTGGTTTTGACAGCATCTGAGGAAATGAACAAATCTAAGACCTTGTATAGCCACCACTGGGGGCTAGATGATCCATCTCCTGCCCAGTGTGGCCTTGTACTAAATGGCAGCGTGTCCTAGGTCAGAAAACACCAACGGAACTGTCATGGCAGAAGCTGCCTATGTGGGCACTGGTGCCCTTGTCATGACTGGGCTGAGCCTGGTTTTCTCGGGCAGCTGTTAGCTAATGGTCCTTCCTATTTCCATGCTGGTTCCTATTGCTATAAGTCACCGGTTTGGTCAGAGCTCACAGTCCCAATAATGCATGACTTTCTCAATATGGCCCCCAGACATCTGGCTTACCGATTCTCCCAGTCACCAACCTCCCTCTGTCACTGAGAGTGTGTATGTTTGTGTATGGGGAGGGTCATGATAGCAGATGGTGTTATTTATGTAGTAAATTATAGATTATAGTTCTTTGCCAAGAGTGAGAAGGAATCTAGTTAAACCCTCCATAGAAGACAGACTGCTAGTGGTAGCCAGCTTCAGTGGTGTGTGTGTCAGATTTAAAATGCACAATTACACATGAAGCAGGTGCTGGCATATTGTTCTTTTGATCATTACTCATGGCTGATGATCTGTAATGCACACAATACAGCACATGGAGCAGGGACTGCCAGCCACTGTAAGCCGACTGCCTGTGCCTGAGTCCTGGTTCCACCATTTATCATCTTTGTGACCCCGAGCAACTTTTTCCCCCGTATCTTACTTTCTTCTACGTGAAATGTGAAAAAAAAATTCATAGGTGTCCTGAGAGTAAATAAAAATACACATACACACATGTATATCAACTATGTCCACACACAGTGATATGAATATAAGAAAGCACTGTATGATTCTAAGTCATCGGGATCCAGGATAAGAGCTGACTCTGGGGATAAAGAAAGGGTTACTGTGAGAACTCAAAGACGTGAGTAATGCAATAGTTCTTGCTGGAAGAACACAAATGTGTTCACTTCCTGGTAATTCACTGAAGCCTATAGTTACTATAGCCATACACATCTGGTCTACTTGGAAATTTTTTAAAAGCTTCAGTATAAAGGTAACAACAATAGCCAGTTCTTAACCCATGCTTGTCCCAACAGTGTGCAGATGTTATTAGCTGGTTATAATGTCTCCATGTTAATACAAGTGTATTACGCTCATTTGAGGATATCTACATGAATGTACTTAATTAATCTATTGATGAGCATTTTTCTATTTTCAAAATTCTACTGTGTTTTTATAATTCTCTGCTAAGATTTAGCCATGGATAATAAAATAATTAGTCATTTTTAAAAATCATGTATTTTAGTTAAGAATCATCTGGATGTGTAGTCTAATTTCTGAAAATTTCCCCCAAAGATGTGCAAGTTAAATAAATAATCTCTGTTCCTCTTTACCAGCTTATATTATGCCTAATATTAAGGAGAAATTTGCCAGTTTCCTCAACAAATTTTACACTGTGACATCAGCTATAAAATGAGCTAGCAAGTAGTAAGCACACTCATTTCAAAATACTAAATACCAGCCAAGAGGATGAAAATTGAATTTTAAATGCAGACTTGTCTTACAGTGCCCTGGAATTCATTCAGTACATTAAAAGAGAGATTGAAAAATGCTGAACTTTTAGATGGCAGCTTAAAGACTTGTTTAGGATAAAACAAGAAAAAAAATAAAAACTTGTTGAAATGAAATATGGTCTCTAAATGACCTGAAGAACAAATTTCAAAGTTCTCATCACAAAACAATAAGTATGTGATGTGATGGATAGATTAATTGGCTGAACATAATCTATAGCACATACATGTGGATGCATATCGTACACACATACAATTTTTATTTGCTGATCCTACCTGAATTCTAGAAACCTGTAATCATCGATCTGGAAGGATTATTTGAAAATCTTCTGCTCACCTGCGCTAACAGCTTGACTTCATTCACTTCATTGTTGAGCTCTTCAAGATCTCGACCCAGGTGCGTACAAAACTGTTTAATGCTTGTTTCTCGATCGCCCACTGATTTGTCGATGGCGTTCCGCACGGCAGTAATGGACGGCTTCATCGTAGCGAAGACAGCGAAGTCTTCCGGAGGGGTGGCCACCTGGTACTGTTCGATGAGCTTGTACATCTGAACCACTGTGTTGGCTTCTTCCTCCAGGCTTTCAATCTACACAAAAACATTGTTCATGAAACACAGCAGAACAGCAGTGTTCTCTAGTTCGAGATGCTTCTATGAAATATGGATGTCGAAGTGTTAATGGTCAATGTGTGAGTGCATTTGGCATGGCCATCTAATTGGTTGAAGCTGGTCACATGATAAATACAAGCACTTGCTACAGTACTGGTAATTGGGTAATTGAGCCAGGAGGTGAATGGTCAGTGCTGACTCCAGTCTTAGAAAGTAAAATCAGTTGGTCTCTCTCCCCCCACTTCCTGATACTTTCTTCATGAAAGAGTGCCACCCAGTTTCTAAGACCAAATATGCTGTGGTTGTTTGTTTCTGAGCGTCAGCGGCGCATACTGACAGCAGTCACCCTGGAGGAATACCTGAAGTGTGGACAGGCCCCGTTCCTAGTTCACGGGTTCAGAACCCAGATCTATGGTGATGCTTCACTGTGATTCACTAGATTACTTTACTGCATCCCAAATAGCTACTCACAACCTTGATGCTTTACTTTTGGTGGACAGTGCATGCCCCGTGTTCTCTTATTTTCTGGGAACAAATGGTTCTGCAATTTGGAGTATATTCCTCACCCCCAACTCTACCACATGGTTATAGAAGCTGCCATGTTCACACAGTTAGGACCTGGGGAACCCAACTCTCACTGAACCTGAGCATAGCCAGAGTTAGCTGTGGGTTTGATCACAGCTTCATGTGTTTGTGTGGAAGCTGACCAGAGCTCCCTAACAGGAGACCTTGACCGCAGGGAGAACAGGTCTCAGCCTGTAGCTTTCAGGACAATGGCCTTGGGAAGAGCATTCACACAGGCTGATAGGCTCCTCCCAGAGTTTCTGACTTACAAGGCCTAGGCAGGGGCCCAAGGACATGCCTTTCCAAGGACTACCCAGGCTCTGCTCTGCTGGCCCCTTTGGGAAGGTGTTTTCTGGAGAGGAGCAGACATTGGCGAGGAAGGAAAAGTCTTTGTTTCCTCTGTTTCTCTTGTCCCCCTCCTCATCGCTTCTGGAAAATCTCAGACAAACTTAGAATACATTTTCCACTTTCTTTTCTTTTATTAACAATTTATTTTATTTTGTTTATGTGTGCCTGTGTGTGCCTGTATGTGTGTGTGTGTGTGTGCGCACCTATGCATGTGGAGACATCAGGAGGCCAGAAGCTGGTATCCAGATCCTCCAGGATTAGAGGTGTAAGCCGTTTGATGTAATAGGCACTGAATTCACATCCCCTGGAAGAGCAGGCCTCCTTCTTAAGTTTAGAGTCATCTCTCCAGCCCCATTTTCCCATTTTTTAAGTTACTGGCATAAGTTCGGGCTGCTTTCAACGAAGTGCCTAGCACCTGAAGCTAGTTCTCTAAACAGATATAATCTCTGCATAAGAACCAGTCCTATCTCTTGGTGGCTGGCTTGACTTGGCATGCCCCAGGGAGCTGCTGGTGGCCATGTTTACTCTACCTGATGAAGCGGCAGCGTGTCTGTTGGAGAAAGGGAAGTGAGATGACCCCAAAGAGAAGCAAGAGAGGACAGATGGAGAGGGAGGACCGTAGCTCCCCTGCTTGGATTCTGAACCTAGTTACTCTCATGAGAGGGGAGTTTCCCCCTGAATCCTTAGCTGAGAACTCCATTTTGGCCCAGAGTAGGTCATGTTAATATTTGGCTCTTTGCTCAGACATAACGATGTACACATAACCTTTTTGTCATAGGGGTTGCAGCAAGTCTGAGTACATAATTTCCTGTCTCTTTGGGGCTGTTCTCAAAATAAACAAGGACAATACTTTTGCAGGTGCGTGAAGAAGGCTTTACTGTTAGCTCTGTTAGTAACACATAACCAACTTGTACTCAGTGACACTTTTTCAAATTCCTATATTTTAGAAAGTGACTTATATCTACTTCAAAACCAAACTGAGAGTGATGAATTTAGGGAAAATTAATTATTGGAACCAAATGTTATATTGCTGTCACAGGGAAGAGCCTGGGAGGAGGAAGTCAAGCTTTCAGGGATAAAGAAAGCAAGAGAGGCACACACAGGAAAGAGACAGGGAGAGAGAGACAGACAGACAGACAAACACCGAGACTGAGGTGGGTGGGGACTGTCTCTACTTAAGCCAGTTTGAGTTGCTTTTTTCCACTTTTAACAGAAAATCCTAAGCTGTTACGTAAGTGCAGGGCTAAAGTATTTTGACTCCCATGAGACCTATATCCATCACCAATAATTGTAAAACTAGAACTATACTATGCTTCAGAATACTGGCTTTGTAGTCAAAGACACTCGGGTTTTGATTCCAGCTTTACTTCATCCTAGTTCTGTGACCTTGTAACACTTATTTTAGTTTGCTTCCTCAGCTGTAGGATTTGTGAGGATGAGAAGTAGAAGCATGTAAAAATTCCATGCAATGCCTGCTGAATGGCTAGAACTTGAAGGCTGGTTGCTGCTAAAATACAGGGCATTATCTACTATGCCTGAAAGTATTTCTGATATTTAGGCAGCTGTTTCCTGACTGGGCCTCTTCTTTTCCTTGTGCATCTTTCTTTCCTAACGCATGGTCTGAGACACTGAATGATCAGAGCACAGCCAACTCACCCGCTCCTGGATCTCGTCGAGGAATACTAAGCTGTTAACATATTCTATGGTAGTGGTTGGGACAAACTCGAGCTTATACTCCGCGTCTTGTGCCTCTGAAATAATGGCGTCCACCTTTTTCTTGCTTAGACAGGGAAGCATAATATTTAGCACCTAAGAAAAAAAAAAGATGAAAAAATTGAGCATTTCTGCTTTGTTATTTTATGAAGTCTTGACAGATGTTAAATCAGAAGGTCTGAGAAACAGCAGTGTGTAGGGGCAATCTCTCAACTAAATAACTACTTATCGACTGACATGAGAGCAAGGCCAGATTTGGACAGCCATTAAAAGCACACAGCTATGGGACAGTTTGCTCATAAACCTTCTGCCTTCTGCTCCACTGTCTGACACAGTGGACCCTAGGCTGCCCCCCTCAGCATCAGGCCCAGGTACACTCTATTTCTATTGGGTGGAATCCACGTGGTTTGGAAGAAACTGTTCTCTTCAGGAACAAAGATAAAGTGTGGCTGATCCCAGGGGGAAGCTGAGCAAGGTTTCTTTTGAACAAAGTGACTGGATTAGGGTGGACCTCTGCCCCTGATAGTTTTTATTTAGGGACGAGGGAGACATGTACTTAAGACCCTAATCTCCTCATTCTTATTGCATATTGACAAGGACAAGTCCCTGTGGACACTTTCAGCCACCATTTCATAAACAGGAGTGCCACATTGAGCACCTGGAGCTTTGAGAGAAGGATAGAAGAAAGTGAATGCCCGGACACATCCCTGGGATACTGCAAGTTTGCTCAATTTCTGGACATTTGTGAATGTATACGTTTTTCTAATCATCCAAGTTTCATTTTTGTTCTCTTGACTTGGTATGTTGGTTGTGCTAAAAAATGGCAACATTAATTTATATTTGTCCTAATTATATCTTTTTTATATATATAAAAAAAGAATGTGTATTGGTGTTTTGACTGCAGGCATGTATGTGCAGTACCTGTGTGGCTGGTCCCCTCGGAGGCCAGAATCCCTGATGGAAGTTACAGTCAAAGAAACGCTTACAATACTTACTCTCATTATCACTTTAATTATGGTGTCTGCAAATATTTCAATCATTAAGGAGAAATATGTTGATCTCTGTATTTGCAAATGTTGAAATCACACTGTAAGAATAATGGTGATCCTTTATTTGCATATACAGTGCACACTTGTATACACAGGAACACACATGTATGTGAGTCTTCTTCTAGCTCACAGTTACCTCCAAGCACCGCAGTGGTGATGGGATTAGCTTCTCCTTCAACTGCTTGGTGTCAATAAGGAACAGGCCTACGTTTCTGGTGGGTTTCAGGGCCAATGAGTCCTTGTGTTGTTTGTGATACTTTTCCAGCTGGGTGCTGAAGAATTTCACATCTACAGAAAACAAGAAGTTAAATTATATAATCACTCACACTGGATCTTAAAGCAGCAGCCTACTGTGGACTAAAAACCTCCCCAGCCTGAGCAGTGGTCATTAAGCAGCAAATGACAGAGATGATGCTGGCAAGGGTGTGGACTCCCTGCTGGTAGGCATGTAAACCAACCCAGGCAAAAGGTAGCCGGCACAAAGTCACACACATCTACCACATATAAGCTAAGGTGTGTTAGATCTAGCATCCTTGGTTCTGGAGATCATAAATTGAGCTCCCCCTCTGCTCAGTGTATAGCTGGAGACATAAATTTAGCATGCAGCAGGAACATGTGCTTGCTTTTTGTGGTATCCGAGTTGTTGCAGTTCTTCAGAACCACGCCTAGAGTATCCTGAGGACTCGGAGGTTCTAGCCTAAGGAGGACATAGTTGTTTTGAGGTTGTGCTTAATCTAAGAATTCTCCTACATGGTATCTGGTGGTGAAATATTTCAAGGCTGTTCACATCAGAACTTTGAAACACAAGAGCTCAAATATAACTGAAGTTAATTTTATTCCTCTTCCCAGCCTCTCTGCTCGTTAGGTCATGGCCAGGGCAATCATCAGTATATACCCAGTATGTGTCAAGGCTATATTTTAATAATCTTCTTGCCTCCATTTCTCCTTTTCTAATTTAATGGGATCAATGGAAATGTAAGTACTCTTGAATTACTACTATTACTATTATTAGCTATTGTTTTGGTTTTTTAAGGCAGTGTCTCACTCTGTAGCCCAGGCTGGCCTAGAACTAACGAACTTTCTAGCTCAGACTCCTAAATATTAGGATTGCAGGCATGTGCCATCATGCTTGGCTTCAATGTATTTTTATCATCCTATTGATAAAAACATTCTTTATAACGCACATATAATTCTGTAGTCATAGGCTTGTCTTTCAGCACCTTATATCTTCTGATGTCTCTGAAAATTTATCGACCTTATAAGATTGCATTGATTAAACTGGTTGTTTGATTAGCCCTACTTTGTGTTCAAGTGCCAGGCTCTATGATGTTATGTCCACCATGATGCTGTTCTTCATGTGCGTACAATACAAAGCATCGCATCCTTGAGACCCTGTGAGCTCATTCCAATACAAAACAAACAAACAAAACCACTGTGTGACTGTGTGACCAAAGGACAGTGGAAATGGGCTTGCTTAATTATTTTGTTTCCTATATTGGGGCCCCGTTTGGCAATTAGCAATCTAGCATTGGTTGGAAGAAGGAGTCTTGTTCAGTTTTGGAAGTGAAGGCTTGTAAGAAGCAGGCACCCTGCCTGTCATCACCTCTGGGGTGACTGTGTGTGGCTGTGTGCCTGAGGCCTCACCTTCCCCTTGCCTAGTCTAGGTCTCATCATAAAGTGTTCAACATGCCCTACTTCATCCTCACTGAGTCTGATCCTGAGTCTGTCAATAAACACAGTTACAGTCAAAGAAGAAGAGGAGGGGGAAGAGTAGGAGGAGAAAGAAGAGGAGGAGGAGAAGAAGGCCCATGCTTGGTTTTGTACAAGATAAACTCTTAAAAAAAAAATAAAGAAGCCATAAGCTGTGGAGTAGCTCAGTGTGTGCACAGGCCCTAAATTTAATCCCCGGGAAACTGGATGATCTAAATTACTAAGCTGGTTATTTGGAATAGATCTACTTAGTGTTCAAAAAATTATAAAATAAAAACCAATTTTTTTGAAAACAAAATTCTATAAATCCAGTTCATAGAATAAAAAGCTAATGTGTTTTATGCTTTGGAAAGGCATATTGTGAAATGTGCTTAATTCCTTTAGCATCCAAGAGCCTCCTTTTCTGAAATTTCACTGGGTACAATAGAGTACTTTTCTTCTTTCATTTTTAATGTGTATGTGTGTTTTGACTGCATGTATGTAAGGGCACTATGTGATAATATAAGAGCAGTCGAGGCTCTTAACCCCTGATCTCTCTATCCTCCTTTTAAAATAAGTTTAATGAGATGATGTTTCCCTGGGCCTGAATTCAACACTAACAGTTGTTGATCGTTCCCACCAGGCCTCAGTGTGTCACCAAAAGAAAACTGCAACTTGAATTTCTGAGACAGAAAGCTTCTGTAAGCCTTACATGACAGGAATGAAAGGATTCCACATCCCTTTCAACTCCTTGTAATACACACCTGTCTTAGAGCCCTGGTACTCATGGCAACCTCGGCAGATAGCCACAGAAGATGGAAGAACTGCCTCCCAGAGTCCAATACAACAAAATGATGCAAAGTGAGAGGAAAGGAAATGAGTGATTCTATGGAAACTTCTTGGCTTTTGTCAGCTCAACTGTTTCAGGCTGCCTGAAACAGTTGCATCACTGAACACCAAACAGAAACCTAGAAAATGATGAATCTTGTTATCCCGGTCAAGAGTGCTTAGTGAGGGCAAACTCACCAGGCTCCTGCTGCTTCAGCGCCTGCAGATCAAGACTCTCATTTTCCCTGAAGAATATGTGAAACTTTTCAAATGTCGCTGCGTACAAGCGTGCAGAATCGAACGCTGAGTGAATTGTTTCCTAGGTGGTAGACAGATGAACAAGACTAGTTTCCTTTATTCCTATTATTTTTAGTTACATGTATGTGTGTGTATCTGTGTAGGAGTATGTGCACATGAGTGCAGGTGACCATGGTGGTCAGAGGCGTTTGATCACCTGCAGCAGGACTCGGAGACGTGAGCTGCTTGGTGTGTGTGGATCCTCTTTAGGATCAGTGTGTGCTTTTAACTTCTGAGCCATCCTCCCTGCTCCTAAGGCAATTTTTCTTAACTAAAATTCCATCTAACACACACACACACACACACACACCACACCACACCACACCACACCACACCACACCACACCACACCACACCACACCACACTGCATGCATACATTAAACTCAGTTCTCTGTTTTTCGACCTGCCAATTAAGAAGTGTGAGTTTGTGACTCTAATCTCAATGCAACACCATTAGGCTGGTTTTGGCCCTTCTCTCTTTCCCCATTCATTAACTCTCTGAAGACAACCTCCTCACTGATATGCTGCTTAGTTTTGTTTTTGTTTTTGTTTTTTCAATTTCATATGCACTGGAGTGATCTGGGTGGGGGAGCCTCAATTGGGGGATTTATTTCCCCCACTCCATCAGATTGCTTATATACAAGTCTATAAGGGCTTTTTTAAAATTAATGATTGATGTGGGAGGTCCCAGCCTGGGACCATCCCTGGGCAGGTGTTGCTGGGCTGTGTAACAAAGCAGGCTGAGCAGGCCCTGAGGAGCAAGCTAGTAAGCAGCATCTCTTCAAGGTCTTCAGTTCTTGCCTCCAGGTTCCTTCCCTGAAGTCCCTCAGTGATGGACTTCAGCTGTAAACTGAAATGAACTCTTTCCTCCCCAAGTTGCTTTTGTCGAGGTGTTTCCTTACAGCAATAGAAACCTAACTAGTGTAACTGCCCACAATATGTTTTTACTTATTTGCTCAATTGTGAAAGACACAGAAAATGGTCTGGGATTGCCTACTCTCCAATTCCACTGCAAAAATCCACAGCATATTGGGTTGTCTGGCTTTGTAGACAAAATTGAAAACCTTTGTTTAAACTGGACCTGTTGACACAGATTCTGTAGTCCTCAAGGGACTGAAGCAAGAGGATTACAAGTTCAAGACCTGCCTGGGCTACAGGGGGAGCCATCTTAAAATAAAGAGCAAAAAGAGGGCTGGGGATGTAGCTCGGTGGTAGAGCACTTACCTAGCACACCTGAGCCTTAACCCTTTCTTTTCAGAGGTAGGCAGAACTCATTCTTACGTCATTGTATTGCTGGTATATTCATCACAACTTGGTCACATTTTATTTCTTCATTACAGTTTATTCACTCTGTATCTCAGCTGTGGACCCTCCCTCATCCTCCCAGTCCCACCCACCCTCCTCCTTCTCCCCCTCTGCCTCTTCCCTAGCCCACTGAGAGGGGAGGTCCTCCCCCCCTTCTATCTGACCCTAGCCTGTCAGGTCTCATCAGGGCTGGCTGCAGTGTCTTCCTCTGAGGCCTGGCAAGGCTGCATCCCCCAGGGGGAAGCGATCAGAGAGCCAGCCACTGAGTTCACATCAGAGACAGCCCCTGCCTCCCTTACTAGGGATCCCACTTGGAAACTGAGAAGCCTATGGGCTCCCTCTGAGCAGGGGGTCTAGATCTTCTCCATGAATGGTCCTGGGTCAGAGTCTCAGTCTCTGCAGGACCCCCTGAGCCCAGGTATTTTGGCTCTGTTGGTCTCCTTGTGGAGTTCCTGTCCCCTCCAGGTCTTTCTATCTCCCCCTTCTTTTATAAGATTCCCTGCACTCTGTCCGAACTTTGCTTACGAGTCTCATTATCTCCTTTGATACCCTGATGGTTAGAGTCTTTCAGAGGGCCCCTGTGGAAGGCTCCTGTCTGTTTTCTGGTTATTTCCGTGTTTAACCACCTGTCTTTTAGTCTTACTATTTAATTTTTTATTTTGCTAATTACATCATTTTTACTTATGTCCTCTATATCTGTTGTCACACATTCTCCTTCCATCTTATTGTGTCTATTCCCCTTGCTATATAAGCTGGGTAATTTCCACTTAAGAGGAATATATCTCACTTGTGTGTTACTCTCTCATCAATATCTGTCTTTGTTTCAGGCATATATATATATATCCAAGCAAATTTATATCAAACACAAACCTCCATTTTTATTTGCTTTAAAGTCATTCCTTAGGTGACTTTAGTAGTAGATTCTGCATCAGCTAACAAATCCCCAGGGTACTTGCACATTTAAATCTGCTTTTATTTTCTTTTTTTAAAAAACTATTTATTTTAAATTATATTTTGATCATATTCTTCCCCTCCTCAAAGTCTTTCCAGATCCTCTACCCTTCCCTACCTAACCAACTTTAAGTTATTCCTTAAAAAAAAAGATAAAAGACAAAAAACCCCAAACAACAACAACAACAACAAAAAACCCAATATAATAAAAACTTCCCCAAACCAAGAAAACAAAATAAAACAAAACCTTAACAGGAAAAAAACAAAAAAACCAAACCAAACCAAAACCACAAAAATTAAATCATCTAACTTTAACCAAATAATAGCGCACACACACACACACAAAACTGTGGAGTCCTTTATATGTTTGTCAACTAATCCTGAGCATGAGAACTGCCCTGAAGTGCTTGATATACCAGGAGTCTCTCTATTGGAGAAAACTGTTAAATTTGATTTTCTGTAGTGTTGATCTTTATCTTGGCTAGATAAAAATATTTTTTATTATCATGAGTTTATTGACATTCATACTTTATTATTGCCATGCTTTGTATGTTTTCTAAAAAGGTTATTTATTTGTCTGTTTATAGCATGTGTGTGTGTGTGTTCCTGTGTGGCCATGTGTCTGTATAGAAGCCAGAGGTCAAAGTCAAATGTATTCTTCATTTGCTCTCCATGTTGTTTCTTTCTCTCGTTAAGCCTGGGGCTCACCAACTGATTGCACTGGCTGGCCAGCAAGCTCCAGGGCTTTGCCCGTCTCCTTCGACTAAAGCTTCAGATGCATGCCATAATGCTCCACTTTTGCAGAGATGCTGTAGGGATGCAAGCTCAGAGCTCATGTTTGTAAGCCAGCGCTTTTGAGTGCGCTGTCTCCCCAAGCACTTTTGTGTTGCTTCTGTGACCTCTGAGAGAGTAGAAATACTCACATACTAAATTAAGGTTCATAATGCCGATTGTGTAATGTAGGGCAGACAAGTGGGCCAAACTTATGTTTGAAAAGCATAATGGCTCCTGGATGCTGAGGAGAGAGGGCCACAGTCCTGCTTTCAGTTCAGGAGCCCCATCACCCAAGACTGGGGAGAAACAAACGCTACCAGGGTGGGCCGCTCTTCCCTTTCCTGGGCCAGTGCACTGTGTACGTGTGCTTTGGTTTTCAAACAGGGGTGTTCGGGGCCTGGGTATTTGATGGCTCAGCAGTGTTAAGAGAACTGTTGTGCTTCTGGAGGGTTTGGCTCCCACATTTCATTCACAGCTGGCTGTAAGTCCAGTTCCAGGAGGTCCCACAACTATTCTGACCTCCACTATCTGCATGCGGTACATAGACATACATTCAGGCAAAACACTCATACACATAAAATAAGTCGATATGGCCTAGGCAGTGGTGGCGCACACCCTTAGTTCCAGCACTCTAGAGCAGAGGCTCAAGGCCGGCCTGGTGTGGACATCGAGCTCTAGGCCAGCCAGGGCTACACAGATACCCTGTCTCAAAACAAGATAAACAAACAAAAATAAATAAAGTCTGAAATCATTTTAAAACTGGGATACTTAGGTAAAAGAATCGTGTGGAACAGTATTTTCAAAGTCTCTTTATGGCCTGTTTGAAGTCCCCTCCCTCCTCTCCTGCCAGTTCCACCCTCACGCCTCCCCCAACCTCCCTCCTCTTTCTTCTCAGAGAAGGGGAGACCCTCCCTCCCATGGGTACCAACCCACCCTGGGACATCAAGTGACAGCAGGGCTAAGCACATCCTCTCCCACTGACGCCAGACAGGCAGCTCAGCTATGGGAAAAGGAGCCAAAGGCAGGTACCAGAGTGAGACCCTGTTCCAATTGTTAGGGGACCCACATGAAGAACAAGCTGAGCATGAGTTAGCATCTGAGCCGGAAAGATGTTCAGGGAGGGAAGGGACTTGCTGCCCAGCCTGATGACCTGAGTTCAGTCTCCAGGACCAACCCTCCAAGCTGTCCTCTGACCTCCATGCTCCCCCTGTTTCACATGCACCCACATCTACACACAAAATAAACAAACATGTAGTCAGCATCAGCATTTAAGGGTGAAGGATGAAAGCCATTGCATTTAATCTCTAATGATTACATTGTTTTGTTTTGTTTTTAAACGCAAAGCATTTAAGAAAAAGATGACTTCAGTTAGGATGATTGCTCTGCTCTGTGGACCCAGCATCGTGTCTCAAGAAACTCATGCCAATGGTTTGCTAATGGTAGGTCACTGTCCTGCCAGATAGAAGGCTTTGTTTTTTAAATGTGAACTTCCGGATTTGCAGCACATTTAAAATGTTTGTATTACACTTTATTTATCTGTATGATGCAGGTGCCGCTGTGCGCTGACGGAGGTCAGAGCACAGCTTACTTGCAGGAATCAGTTCTCTCCTTCCATCATATGGCTTCCTGGGATTAAACTCAGGCCCTCAGGGTTGGCGGCCAGCACCTACCTGCTGAGGCATCGTTCTGGCTCCAGCAGGACAGCTGTCAAGGTCTCCACATTATTTTCAGATTTTACTGTTTAGAGATTAGGTAGCTGTCAGCTTCCTCAAACAGAACATTCAGCGACAAGACAGCCCTTGATTTCTTGCAAATTGGGAACATAGTCGACAGCGACAGTAATCCTACCTTTACTTGCAGGATGATGCTGAGGAAATTCCTGTCGTCCTCCAGCACGGCTGACAGGCTCGGCCCCAGGCCGCAGGTCTTCTCTTCAAGCTTCTTGTTGATGAGCGGGCTGGTGAAGGCATCAAAGTACGTGTCAGGCACCAGATTAGGAACTGACAACACAGTGTTTTGGAACTGATTAATTGCCCCCGAAATGCCTTCCTGTCAGAGAGAAAACACAACCCTGACATGAGCACTGATGACTGCATTTACGGAGTTCTAGAATTTTCTGATGGATAAGAATGTCTCATTCTGTGGATGAAGAGATGGCTGAGAGGTTTAGAGCACTTGCTGCTCTTCCAGCAAACTGGAGTTGAGGTTCCAGCACCCACATTGGGCAGCTCACAACTGCATGCAACTCCAGCCCCAGGAGATCTTGCACCTTTGTTTGGCCTCCTTGTTCTCCTGAGCATACAGTACACACGCACACACACACACACACACACGCACACGCAGAGGCAGAGACAGACAGACAGACAGACAGACAGACAGACAGACAGACAGAACGAATGAATGAATGAATGAATGAATGAACTTTTTAAAAGAGGAATAACTCAACAAGAGCAGGTGTGTTGGTTTTGCAATCCCAAGACTACATCAAATCAGAAGACACAGTTCTGCTTTCACAGCAAATAATTTCTAATTGCGACGGAGGCAGATTGCTGGTGGGTGGGTGGGGGTGTGCTTGCCTTTAATCTCAATCCTAGAGAGGCAGAGGTGGGCAGATGTCTGTGAGTTCAAGGCTGGCCTGGTCTACAGAGCTAGTTCCAGGACAGCTAGGGCTATACAAAGGAATTGCTTCTTGAAAAACAAAACAAATAAAAAGAATTGCAACACATTGTGATCAGATACAGATTTGAAATGTGAGCAAAACACTAGAGAGCTATGAAAGAAGGAAAGCCAAATGAAACTTCAGGGAAAATTTGAATGATGATTACAAGTTTATTAGTTTTTGAAAAATATTTTCTCTTCTATATAACCTGTGTTAAAAATTAGACATAGAAAAAAAGATTTATGTGCAAAGACATTGACTGTGGAATTACTCATAATAACTAAGATAAATAAAGAAAACAAAAATATTGAAAAATGGTGGCTCAGACCTATGAATTCTGATATATATTAATATATGTTAATTTTATAATATATAATTATACATACTATGATAACTGTATATTATATATAATATATATATATAGCTATATATATTAATATATACCATATATAAAATGCTACGAAGTGTTTATAAAGTAATTGAACACGGAGAAATGTTTATGATATAATATTAAGGAGAAAAAATATATAGACACAGGACTGGAGAGATGGCTCAGAGGTTAACAGCCAACGCTATCTGCTCTTCCAGAGGTCCTGAGCTCAATCCCAGCAACCACATGATGGCTCACAACCACCTATAATGAGATCTGGTGCCCTCTTCTGGTGTGCAGACATACATGTAGTCAGAACACTGTATGCACAGTAAATAAATAATCTTAAACAAAAAAAGACAAACATGCAAGCAAAACACCAATGCACATAAAATTAAAAATAAATCATAAAAAAGAAAAGAAATTTTGAAAAAATAATAAAAATAATTTTAAAAAGGAAAGATGGACAGAGAACACTATAGAACTTCAAATTTAAAAATATGTCCAAGTGCATATAACCTTATGGTATATGATTTGATGTATGTAGGCATACCAATACACACAAAACACATTTGGGGGGAACATGGGTATTGTTTTATGTTGATAAATTTATTAATTGTTAAAGAGCAATGAATAACCAAAAATATAGAATTTTCTAAGGTAAAATATGATTTTGGAAAAACATCAAAGGGCTACTTTAATCAATGTAAAGTTTGTACTACCCTGAATCGTCCTGTGAGGGCGTGCCTCAATCCTCTGATCTCTCCCCAGGCAAGAGTTAGCAGTCTTTCCAATCAGCCGACCGTAAAGAAGCTGCTCCACTATTTTAAAGGTTGCTTACTTGCAGATATTAGATAATGAAATACGCACCAGAAAGTCTTCCAAAGAAGGCTCAAAGAGTAGAGACTGAACCGTGAGAATCAGTTCTGTGAGGAACAGGGGGATGAGAGACTCATCTTCTTCCTGCTTCTCGATCAGTGGGGCGGCCCCCTGAAAGGACCACACGTATGCAGTTACACAGACCCCACCTCATAGAACGCTAGAAAGCAAAGCAGACTACAGAGATGAGTGGCCCGAGCTTCACACCAGGAGCTGAATTTAGATCCTTGGCTGTGGGGCTCTGCTGGGTAAGGTTGAAGCTGGTCACCTCCGGATAGCCAATTTATTTGCGCTCTGTCTACGATGAAAGGCCTTTCCCTCATCGGGGTTATATTCCCCCTTATCTGGGTAATCCCAGACCTGAAGGGGGTCACATAACCCTCAGGACAGATTACAGCCCAGACCCTTCCCTGATATGAAAACTGTTCTAGGAATTCCTAGAAACGCCCCACCCTGCTAAAGGTCTTAGTCCAGCAGTGACCTCGAGACCCCATGCCCCTCGCCCCATAGGATAATTAGGGCCTGTATTCTCCTTCTTGTGATAGGACCATTAAAGTATCCCTGACTCCCTGATGCCTGAGTCAAACATTCACCCTGGAAATCCCTTCCTCTGCCCAGGCTTTCCGTTGCCCTTGATTTCACTTGATGAAAGGTATGCAAATTCTGCTTCCTCACTTCAAGACTGTCATTTATCCTCACCAGGCCTGCCCTCTGTCCCACTGGGCCTGGGCCTCCTGGACCTGTGTCTTGGCTGTGAGCCAACCAGATATGGGCCTTGGCAGAGCTCTCATTGCCACTGGTGATCTCGTGCTCAAAGAGCCAAACTGTAACAATGTGGAAAACTATATCCACACCCTGACTTAGCACACTCAGGCCTCACCCTAAGATGCTCTAGCTGCCCCTGAGAGAAACGGGATGCCATTCTCTGTCCAGAAGCCAAGTGCCAGGATGCCAGCTGGAATCCAGGCCCCCCACCGAACGGAGAATGGCATGTGGAATCATACCATGAAGAACAAACACAAAAACATTGGAAGATGGTACAAAAGCATAAAAATACTTCTCTTTGTAAAAATGGAAATGCAAGCAAACTTAGAAAACAACTTTGAACAGAAATGGAGTTCACATACTTGATAGAAGTCACACATTCTAATAACCAACACTGCGACAGATATACCCTTGTTCATTTCTGATGCTATCATAAAATATCCTGACAAAAAGCAACACAGGAAAGGAGAGGGTTGGTTGGGCTCACAATTCCAAGCTACAGTCTGTCACTGAGGGGAGGTCAAGGAAGGAACGCAGCCATTAGCTATATCACATTCACAGTCAAGGACAGAGGCTGAATGCGTCCTTGCTTGTCTTTTTTACTCCCTAGACTTCTATAGCCTACGGCTCAGCCCAGGAAATGGTGGCTTCCACCTTCAGGACAGTCTTCTTCACCAATGATGATTCTCTACAGTCATGACCAAAGCCCTGCCTTACATCATTCGTCATTAAGACTCCCCCTTCCTGGCTGATTCTAGGTTGGGTCAAGATGGCATATAATATAATAATCAACCAATATAATATTCAATAATATTAATTAGCAACAATAGAAATGATAATATTAATCATTAATTAATAACTTGCAAAATACTAACTAGTAATTAATTATGGGATTTAATTATTACATTAATATAGTCATTAATATAATAACTAACCAATATAATATTCAAATAGAATTTTCTGTTTTTCCGGAATATAGAAAACAACAGCAAAAATTCCGACAGAGACGCCCCTCAGTGAACTCCTGGAGACTGACTTTGTCCGAATGTACCTTTTTCTCACTGGCCTCAGGCTTATCTTCAGTTATCCACTTCTGAATGACGTCTGCTGAGGGAGTTCGCTTGATTTTGTCAGCGAGAAAATTGAGAAGCAAGCTGGCAGTGTTTACTGTTAGGACGTGCAGTGTGCTCTGAATTAGGTAGTCATTCAGACGGACGAAGCTGGAGAGAAAGGCAAAGGCTCTCACCGTTCTGTGATTACTACACAGTTTTGATAGCAACTCTAAGGCAAGAGTTTAAAATTTAAAACATAATGTCCACTGGAATTTTGGTTGAATTATATTAAAACATGATAATCCAGAATTATTCTTAGACCTTCTTCCCTTGAAAGCATAAATATATTCAGATACAGGACATCAATATTTCTAGTGGTTTGAGCTTTCTCTTGGGCTATTTGCTGAACAAGATGGGTATTCAGTGTCCAAGTGGGTCCCCTAGTAAGGGGAACAGGGACTGTCTCTAATATGAACTCAGTGGCTGGCTCTTTGATCACCTCCCCATGAGAGAGGAGCAGCCTTGCCAGGCCACAGAGGAGGACAATGCAGCCAGTCCTGATGAGACCTGACAGGCTGGGTCAGAGGGAAGGGGAGGGGGGGGAGAATGAGTGTAGGTGGGACTGGGGGGAGATGAGGGAGGGGGCTGCAGTGGGGATATGAAGTGAATAAATTATAATAAAAAATAAAAGAATAATGCATCTAGCTCCTCTAGTCAAAGGGTCGTAGGAGTTCTTCACAGAGCTTTAAAGAAAGTATCTATGCAGACAATGTGTGTAACTTGCATCTGTAGGTAAAACATGAAATCTCTGCAGCTTAGCTCCTACGGTGCAAGCGCTTGGGAGACTCACCCCTGCAATGCGGCACTCATGGTGCAGATCAGTGTTCTTTGACAGCAGCTGTTAGCTCAAAGACAGTAATGTGTGTCCTTATTGGAGTGTTGCCATTGCAAACTGTATCTATGTTTTACTTGGGTTCTAGAAATCAAACTCAGGTCATTAGGTTGTGGGGTACCCGGTGGGCCACCTCCTCAGCCCAGGGTTGATATTTTTCATGTCTTAAGAAGGATAGATTCTCGGGGCTAGGGAAACGGCTCAGTGGTTAAGGCTCTTCTGAAGGTCCCAGGTTTGATTCCCAGCGCCCACGTGGCAGCTCAGCTATCCGAAGCTGTATTGTGGTATGCAGTTGTACATGTAGACAAAGTACTTATACATAAAACACATAAATAAATACATCCTGAGGAAAAAAATATAGATTCCCTATTTTATCCTGAAAAAAAAAAAAAAAGCAGACGCTCTCACCAGGTGAGCCTTATACAGTGGTACCGTTTGCTGGCCTGTTCCGTGTAAGTCATTTTTTCAGATTCTCCATAAGCGGGCAAATCAAATGGAGCTCCAACAAAACTTGCACTGTTTAACTTAAAGTAATCTAAGGATGATACAAAGCACAAATATTTTGTAAATGTTTCATCTTTCAATATTCATTCAAAGAAAAAAAATACACAGAAGCAACAAGATCTTTGATTTGTGAAACATTAAGAATTGTTTCTTATCTCCAGAAAAGAAATACATAGAGTTTATGCGTACAAGCAGAACTTTGGAACAGGGGAAAAGAGAAGAGTCATTTAAGTAGAAAGGAAATGAAAGCACAGAAGAGGCAGTATCTACCCCTCCTCGGCCCTTCATACCCTCATAGTGCTCCACACAGTCGTCAGGGATAAACCCGGCCGCGCGTAAGGCAAAGCGACACGACTTCCTGACCACTTCCTTTGCCTCACCTCGGAAATCTTCCAGGCGCTCCGTCACCTGAGCATCCGTGGGAAGGTGTGGTTAGTCATAGCAAAGTCTCCAGGGAAGAAAGGAATCTGAAACTTGACAAAATCCATTACCTCCTGTAGACGCACAACTTGCGCAGCCTTGAACTCCTGCAGGGTGTAGGTGTGAAATTTTTCAATATAAAAAAGCCCCATGAAACCCAGTTGATAGCACATTTCCTTAATTTTAAGAAGAGCTGGTCGTAGATACTGGATGAAAAGAAGAATTAAACATTATTTCATTTTTAAAGTCCTACAATGGAAAAATATGTACAAAGCAAAAACTGGTTAAGAAGGGGTTCTAGGTGTGTGCGTTAACTTGGCTAACAGGTACAAAATCACACAAGTGGGAACTCTTCAGAAACTTCTTTGTAAAAGCATGACTCGGGTTACCACGCTTGGTTTGCGCACTGCTCTCTTCTCACTTTGAGAAGTATGCATGACTTCTGGCTGCTAAAAGAGTGAAGGCAAGCAGCAGGAAGCTGAACACCTTAACTCGCATTAGCTTTGGCTGATGGTGACTAAAAGTCTTTACAATGTCCAGTCCCAACCATCACAGAAGGGGCCACTTATGAATCTAAAAGGTTGTGACATGGGACAAAACTAAGCTTTACTTTAAATTTGCCTTTGCTAACAAGATGTACTGGAAAAGATAAACAGTCACCAACGACCCAGCACTTCTATCCCAATAATGTGCCCAAGAGAAAAAAACTTATACATGAATATTTATAATATGTCTAAAAATATTTAGAGAATTTATAATATGCTTAGAAAAATATGCATGGATATTTATTTGTAGCTGCATTTATTTGTAAAAAAAAGTGTTTGTGATTGCCAAATAGTGGAAACAATTCAAATATCTATCAATCAGTTAATGAAGTAGGTATAAACACACAAAGAAGTGTATTTAGCCAGTGAAAATAAAAGGTATTTCACAACATAGATGTGTTTTCAAGAGAGTACAGTAAGTGAAAAAAAGCTGTCACATTGTATGATTCCTTAAGTGCACAGAATAGGCAAAGTTATGGAGACAAGAAGTGGATGTTGGGGAAGTAACAAGGGACTGGAGAAATGGAGAAAGGCTATCATCAGTGGCAAATGGAGCTGGACCGTGGCGATGGTCGGTCCATCCTGTGATCACACTGAGGAAAGCTGTATCACTAAGTTATATACTGCTAGTGGGGGAACACATAGCATGCATGTAAATCATGTATAAGCAAAGCTGTTAAAGATGCAGGGCAAGCTGGTGCATACCTTCGATCCCAGCACTTGGGAGACAAAAGCAAGCAGATCGCTGTGAAGTTCAAGACCAGCCTGGTCTACAAAGTGAATTCCAGGACAGCCAGGGCTACACATAGAGAAACCCTGTCTCCAAAAAAGCCAACAAAAAAGGGGGCTGGAGAGATGGCTCAGAGTTTAAGAGCTCTTTCAGAGATCCTCAGTTCAATTCCCAGATACCAAACGGTAGCTCATTTATAGTGAGATCTGGTGCCCTCTTCTGGTGTGCAGGTATACATGCAGACAGAACATTATATACATAATAAATAAATAAATCTTAAAAAAAAGTTGTTAAAGAAAATGTAGGCACAGATGCTTACAAGATTGAGTATTTTCATAAAAGAACCATAAAATAAAAATATCAGGGCTAGCAAGCTGGCTCAGCAAGTAACAATATCTTCCACCAAGCCTGAGGACTATAGTTCAGTCCTAGGACACACCAAGTAGAGGCAGAGAACCAACTTCCAAAAGCTCTCCTGTGACCTCCCCATGCATACCATGGCAGGCGCATACACTAAAGAAGTAAGATGAAATAAAAATTTAAAAAAAGGGGGGGGGGCTAGAGAGATTGCTGAATGGTTAAGAGCACTGGCTGTTCTTCCAGAGCACCCAGGTTCTATTTCCAGCACCCACATGGCAGCTCACAACTGTCTGTAACTCCATCCCCAGGAGATCCGATCTTTGGCTTCCAGGAGCCCTACAAACATACAGTACACAGACAAATATGCAGGCAACACACAAAATAAAGTTTGACTATTTTAAATTAAAACAATTCTCAAATAAAAAAATTTAAATTTCATGCATCCTTTATCCTAGTCTAGAAGAATCAGCCCTCAAACTCACTTAATTGTATACATTGGGCTTGTGCTGTGCCTACATTTTCTTTAACAACTTAAAAAAAAAAGATTTATTTATTTATTATGTGTATAATGTTCTGTCTGCATGTATACCTGCACACCAGAAGAGGGCACCAGATCTCATTATAAATGGTTGTTTACCAGCTATTTGAAAGAAAGTGGATAGATATGAAAGTGGGCTGCTTCCTCGGTAAATCTTAGCTTGGAAGGATGAGAACATTCTAGCATGCTCACAAGAAATTTAAGAGGAGACACTCACATGACCACGCCAGCACTGGCAAAGCGACAGTGCTCAGTGCTCAGTGCCTCAGAAAATAAGACACGAGGACTGGGAGAAGTCATTTAAAAGAAAAACCCAGGATTTTTTTTTTCATAATGACAAAAACAAACAAACAACCTGCCCCCCCCAAACAAACAAACAAACAAAACCAACCAACCAAACAAACAAAAAAACTATGCAGTGTTCAAAGCATGGTAAAGAAGTTCAAGTGGCTAATGAGCCCATAGTGAGGTTAGAGATGTGGAGTCTGAGATTAGTGCTGTTGGTTTTAATTGTTATTGATCTCTATTAATGTTAGTTCTCTCCACCTCCTCTGTTGTACAACTGACACGGCCATAAAAAAATCTGCTAGACTGGGCTGGAGAGATGGCTCAGAGGTAAGGAGCATTGGCTTTTCTTCCAAAGGTCGCGAGTTCAATTCCTAGCAACCACACGGTGGCTCACCATCTATAAATAAATAAACGTTTTTAAAAATCTGCCAGATTATTCTCAAAGAAAAGCAAGCTGTGGCTGCTGAGCCGAGAAGGTGACTAGTGCCGTAGAAACAGACCACTGAAGTGGTTCCAGGCACAGCACCTGAACATAAATCTTCTCTTCGTAGACAGGGCCCCTCTCTTACACTCCCGCCGTTTGCTGCCCTAGCTAAGGGGCACACTGATTACTGAAATTGCTAGATGCGACTGGACAAAGGCTGTGAGCACTTTTACCAAGATGAAATAGTCTATGTCAGGGGTTTCTAAACCAACACCTGTGACCAAGTCACACATTCTTGCCCTGACTAAGAAATACATACAGGATTAACAATGAACAGATTTTTTTGCAGCGCTTTTCGGCAGCCGGTGATTTTCTTGGAGCGGACGTTCTTCCTCCACACGCTGAAAGCCTTCCACTTCCGGAAGAGTGAGAATATGGGGATCTTCGTGAGCTTTTCGTGGTACAGATACTCCTTTTCCCATCGTTCAATCTCGATGTACTCGATGTCATCGTTGCAAATGTGGGTCACTGCGTTTCTGCTAATTGTGTAGTAGTCATTTTTATTGATGTTCTCATAATTTACGACCCTGTGGACAAATACCAGTTGGGACAAATGGATAGAGTATTCAGCGCAAGAGTAAGCAACGGAAGTGCTTTTTGTTGTAGAGAGATAAACGTATTAAAGGAGAATACCATTTAAAGTTTAAGCAAGTTCCAACAAACTTTCAAATTGAAGAAAAGTCTCAAGAAGAGGGAGAAGAGCAAGGTTTAAACAACAGAGGAGATGGTAGAGATTGCATGTTAGTCCTATGTTCAATCATTATAATTGACTGATCCTTTCAATAACATAATCCCACTGTAGACATTTTTATACATTTGCTTACATTTTTTGCTGACATGTGACATTCAGAGAACAACTTTCAGAAGTCAGTTTTCTCCTTCCACTATGTGGGTTCTGGGGGTCCAACTCAGGTCTTCAGGCTTGGCTGCAAGCATCTTTACCCACTGAGGCATCTTGCCACCCTCACTCTAGACATTAATTTTCTTGAGACAGGATCTTACTATGTAGGCCTGGCTATCCTGGAACTCACTATGTAGCTCAGGCTGGCTTGGAACTCACAAAGATCTGCCTGCCTCTGCCTCTTGAGATTAAAGGTGTGTGCTACGATGTCCTGCTCAACTACAGACATTTTAAATGTAATAGCCTTCTTGGGATTAAGTTTGTACTAATCAACTTTTTAGAGCATAGGTTCTCAGCCTGTGGGTCATGTCTCCTGGGAGGGGACAAATGACCCTTTCACAGGGGTCACATATCAGATATCCTACATATCAGATCAAATAATTACATTATGCCTCATAACAGTAATTAAAATATAGTTATGAAATAGCAACAAAAATAATTTTATGGCTGGGGGTCACCACAACATGAGGGATGCACTAAAGGGTCGCAGCATTAGGAAAGTTGAGAACCACTGCTGTAGAGATTATTCAACATCAACAGCACAAAAGATGCTTAAACTATCCAGTGTTGACAGGATAATGAGGAATATGAAGGAAAATATGAATTATGAAGAATTGAAATCCAAACTAAGCTCAAATATATGCCTCATTCATCACAGGTTACTGTCAAAAATACTGAGCCAAACATACACCTTTTCATCTGCTCTCAAGGGAGCACCTCACATAGCAAAAGAAAACTAGATCAAGAAGAAATGCAAGAACAGGACAAATTAAAGGGGAAAAGTGAGGGTGGATTTTTTTTTAAAGTTTGTTGATTTAAAATTTCTTTGGTAGGAATTTGAGGCACAAAAATGTTTTCTGCAATTTTACACATATTTTGTTGCTACAAAACATGTGCCACTTAAATGAAATAAGACAAGTGTGAAATATGATATAACATCTTTTCAAAATATGTTCAGCAATTTAGGAGAGTAACATTCGTAAAGAGTCTGTGAGAGTCTAGAATCACAAAACAACAATTAAACACAAAAACCAAAGCCCATTCAAGTACTAACCAGCCCGACCAGCTTAGCGTCAGATCAGACATCAGGTCCATTCAGGGAAGTATGGCCATAGACAAATGGCTCAGTAGTTAAGAGCACTGGCTGCTCTTTAAGAGGTCTTTAAGATTGTTGTGGTGGCTCACAACAATCTTAATGGAATCTGATTACCTCTTCTGGTGCTCATGAAAACAAAGCATTCATATACATAAAATAGATAAATATATCTTAAAGTAATTAAAATAAAAAGCAGAAGAACAAAACTCAAATCCTAAATCATTCCTGTATTAAAGCCATGCAAAATTATGTGCAAGAGGGGCCCGAGTGGGTGCTCCGCGGTTAAGACTGACAGCTGTTGTTGCAGAGGACTGGAGTTCAGCTCCTGGCAATCATGTCAGCTGCTCCCTTGTTACTCCACTCATGTGCACATACCGCCCCCCCGCAACCCCGAAATAAACACCTAATTGAAAACATAAAAAATTGGGGCTGGAGAGATGGCTCAGAGGTTAGGAGCACTGTCTGTGTTGTCTGAGGTCCTGAGTTCAGTTCCCAGCAACCACATGGTGGCTCACAACCATCTATAATGAGATCTGATGCCCTTTTCTGGGGTGCAGGCATTGTATACATAAGAAATAAATAAATAAATAAATAAATAAATAAATAAATAAATAAATCCTTTAAAAAACATAACAAATTAAAATATTTATCTTAAAAGTACATGCATTAAGAGTAAACAGTAGCATGCCGGTGAAACCCAATGCTTTTCACATGTATGTTCTGTGCTTGGCTCTGCACTATGAATCAGGAGTGTAAGGCTTTAGAGCAGCCTTTTGGACACATGTGAAATACCTGCAGTGGTTGAAGATAAGTAAGAAACACGGGATCAGTTTTTAAGAGATCAGAACAAAAATTTTCTTCTACTCTGGGCCTCTTAGTCAAAAAGCTACAAACCATAAACCAGCTTGGGCATTTAATTTCTGCTTTTGCATTAATAAAACTTAGTTCACTGCTGCCATGGAAAACTCTGACCTACTTTGGTTTCATCTGACCTCAGTGCCTGACTTTTCGTTTGTATTCTAATTAACGCACACTGAAAATCTCTGGAAAGCATGCCAGGCATTGCATGAAGCATTTGAAAGTTTTTCCTCTGCCACTATTAATAGCTGAAAATAAAACTAGTACATATTTGGATTCTCTCCATAATATGAAACTTTAGCTTGCCTCTTGTTTTAGTCACTGTTCTTTTGCTGTGAAGAGACACCATGACCAAGGTAACCCTTATAATATGAAGCATTGAATTGGGGGCTTGCTTACAGTTTCAGAGATTAATTCATTGTCATTATGTTTGGAACATAGTAGCAGACAGGAATGGTGCTGCACCAGCACCTAAGAGCTCCTTCCTGATGCAGGAGAGAGAGAAACAGAGACAGAGATAGAGATATACACACAGAGAGAATATGGGCCTGGGGTGGACCTTTTAAACCTCAACCCCACCCCTAGTGAGGTGGTGACATATTTCCTCCAACAAGGCTGAACTTTTCAATCCTTCTAATCCTTTTAAATAGTGTCACTATTGAATGACTAAACATTCAAATATATGAGCTTTTTAGGGACTGTTGTTATTCAAATCATTGCACCTCTGAAACTTTGAGCAACTCCAGGTGTCTCATTAACGGCAGACATTGAAACCAAGCAAGAACCAGAAGATGGCCATGGCCTTACACGTGTCTGGAAAACTTGCTCCGTGTGCTCTGCTACTGGTATCAGTTACAGTTGGGGTCCATGACATTGATACACTTGCTAGTGCTCAATGCTACTTAGACATTTCTAATTATCTCTCTCTCTCTTTACAAAATATTGTCAGGCCTTCAATCTGGTTTATTTCCCACATCTCAACTCTCCACAGAACTATTAAAGTAACTTTTATTCACCTGATATAGTTGTCATCTGAGAAGCTTGCTGCCTCTGTTTACTGAGGCCTAGTCCTGGAAGCTTCTAGCCTCCATACAATCTACTTTAGGCCTAAAATGTTTCAGCCTCTGCTGAATTAGCTCACCCTTTCTAGCTCTTACTGGGCTCTGGCTTGTTCAACTTTGCTGTTCTGGCTTAAACTCCTCTCCAAGCTGACTGATCCAATCTGGCTTCTCAGTTTCCCACTGAATAGCTCTGTTTGGCCTCAAACTAATTCTAGCAATCGGTTCCAATTTTCTGGCTCCTTCTCATTCTCGGGATCATTCTGTCTTCACCTGTGTCCAGTTTGCTCTCTCTTTGACCTCTCTCTGTAAAACTCTCCTGGTAAAAACTGCCTCTGAATTCCACTAACTGAACTGCCAAGAGCTCAACTCCACTGCACCGCCTCTCAAGCCCCTGACTCAACTGACTGAACAGCACTGACTAGAACTCAGAGATCTGCAAGCCTCTGTCTCCTGAGGGATTAAAATAGTGTACCACCATGCCTGACCTAAGCTTCTCTTTACCTGAAACTAAGTCTACACCAGGCTGCCTTTGAACTCAGAGATTTACTTGCCTCTTCTCCTGGGATTAAAGGCATGTTTGTATTCCAAATGGATTGCACAGACCTAGAAGGTTTTTAGATGTGATCTTTTGCCAGAACAGACATGTTCTGAATTAAATTTCTTCTACACAGAGCAAAACACATATAAATCTTTTAGAAGTACGTATACTTTTTATTGTTATTTATTCATTTATTTATTTGGAGGCCATGCTACAGTGTGCATGTGGTCAGAAGAAAATTTGCAAGAGTCATTTGTGTTTCTGCCATGTAGATTCTATGGTCTGAACTCAAGTCAACAGGCTTGATGGCAAGCACTTTTACCATCTGAGTCATGTCACCTGCTGGCCCAAAGGTGTTTTGGGGTGTGTGTGTGTGTGTGTGTCTGTGTGTCTGGTGTTGGCTCATTTTCTCAGAAGTTTTAGTTTATGGCCCCCAGCCTGAAGTGAGACAGAACATGATGGTATTGGCAGTACGGTAGAGGCAGTTCACTTCATGGCACGCAGAAAGCTGAGAGAGTGGAATGACTAGGGACTAGGAATAACCATTGAAGGCACACCTCAGTGACCTACTTCCCTCAACTAGGCCCTGCCTCCTCAAATTTCCCAAACCTCCCAAAATACCACCGCCAGATGGAAACCATGTGCTCAGGACAGGAGCCTGCGTGGACAGTTCCTGCTCTGGCTGAGACATTGGATCATCAATGTGGAGTCATACTGAATGTTTCCGGAGAAGCTAGTATCTAAGTCAGACCTAGAATCTGAATCCTCATGTATTCTAAGGTTCCAGGTCAACAGCTTCCTAGACCATGTTGATGAAGATATTTATAAACTGCTGACCTCCACTTGGAAATTTACAAATAAAAACTGCAGAGTTCAAGTGAGTTCACTCCCATGGTAACACTTAAAAATCAGCATGTGTTTTCCCTTCCACAGCATCTCTTAACACTTTCCTCCATCCTGACAAAGAAAAGTGCTGTTTAACTTCCTTTTAAGTATTCTGGGCTCTTGGCTATTTTTTCTCTATCTAACCTGTGCAGAACATCATCCAGTTGTCTGTAGCTTTTTCCTGACTCTGCTGCTCATCTAACTTCAAGCATTGCCTCTTCCCTCTGTTCCTTCAGAGTGCTATGTGCCAGCAGCCATATTCACCCTTCCTTCTTTAACCTTCCTAGAACCGGCTTTGGTTCCCACTAGTCCTTCTCCCCCATTGCCTAGATCAACTGAGTGTTATTGTTGTTGTTGTTTTTAAAATTGTAAATGTATACAGTGAAATATGATCATATATATACCAGTAAATCTAGTATGTGCTATTCATGTATATGTGTGTGTACATGTATGTGTCAGTGCGTGTATTCATGAGCATGTGTGCATGTATGAAAGTATGCATGTGTGCACATGCATGGGTTTGTGTGTGTGCACGTGTACATGTGCAGGCCAGAGATCAACCTCCTATCATTCACAGGAGTCATCTGTCTTGTCTTGTGGGACAGGCTCTTTTACTAGGATCTGGGGCTCATTGATTAGGGTAAGTTGGCTACCCAGTGAGCTCCACGGATTCCTCTGTCTCTGCCTCCTCAGCGCTGGGATGGCAAGCACATGCCATCAGGCCTAGCTGAACTCAAATGTTCATGCCTGAAAAGAAAGCACATTGCTGACTGGGCTGTCTCCTCAGCTCTGTTTCCTGCTATTGTAATGAGACTCATCTCACAAGGATCTAACCCAATCCAATAAATAGGCAGAAAGGGGCAGCCAGGGTAGAAAAGGCCATTAAAAATTTGGATGCTGTGTGCAATGTTCTGTAACTTTATTTCCTTAGACTTTCTTTTTTATTGTTGAAAGGTTATTTCCCAAATACAGGTCCCAAGATTCTGTGCTTTGGGACTCCCAAAGCAATTGTTCTTCACCATGTAGTCATAATTCATTTTTATCTTCTCCCCTTGAAGAAATAATTTACCAATTGGGTTCACTTTATATATATATTTAATGTTACCTAGAAACAATCAACTTAATTCTTATAACAATTTACCAGGGGAATGTGTTACATAATATTTGATCCCATTGTGAACTATTTTTAGTTGTGGAGTGGCTCAGCCCTAGCACACACCTTTAATCCAAGAACTTCCTGTACAAAGGATTAAATAAAGTTAACCCTACATCAAGAGGCAGGGCAAGTAACCAGCTGACAGGGAGTAAACAGAAAGGAGGGTTGAGTTGAAGGATATTTAAGACATCGTGGAGAAGAAAGAGCTTTTGGTTTTTAGCTTTTGGCTTTTTCCATCTGGGTTGTGAGCTGAGTAATAAAGGCTTTTTTTCTCTAGGACATGAGCTGAATAGGAAGGTGAGCTGGGTGCTTTCTCTGCCTCTCTGAGCGAGCAGATTTTTACGCCAGCATATGGCTCATGAGTCTTTATTGGTAAAATCGAATGATTGGGATTTTTTTTTTCTTTATAGCAATAGGAATAGAGTTGTGATTTTAAACAAAGGTCGTGTTCCCATGCAGCATAAAAGTGTTCTATAATCCTAAAAGTACTCCTCAAATTTGATACCCACACAGTGATAGAACTGCAAGGGCTTATGAAGACACTAGTGGTGATTTCTTTATATCATACAATAAAAGATGCAAGGGACATAGTCAATCTTGAGTTTGATAAAAGTTCCATTTAAATGCAGTTCATAAGAAGCTGTGGCAATGCTCCTAACCCTATCTGAACTAGCTACCTGAGTCTGAATTCGAGACTTGGTGAAGGATCTGTTGAAGGCCTTAGCAGCAACCTCTGATGAGAGAATTGTGTAGGCAGGAGGCAGCAAATAGTAGAGGATGCTTCATTGCCCTTTGCCAGATGGCTAGAAATTCCCAGCATTTGGATGACTTTTCCTCTTGCAATTAGCTATCAAAGGTAACATCATTTAAAAAATCCTAACGATGTCTCTTCCTGTGACAGATGCAGTGTTGAAATTTCTTGTGGCTGTATAATTGAGCTAAAATCCGGTCTAACATACCCATGCTGAGTGTTTTGGAAACACTTGTGAAGCTGTCTCTCAAACACAGACGTAGTTAGTTCAGATCCATACCTCAAATGAAAATAACCCCAGAAGTGTGTTAAATCGCCTATTCCTAGAGCTGAAAATTTGAAAACCTTCTTGCCAGCATGTGTTAATATATTTTCTGGCCACCCTTAGAATTTTTTTCAGTCCATTCAAGTGCAGAAATGTCAGTTACATCCATACCTACATAACCAAGAATTGTTTCTAACTAAATATTCAAATTTGCATCACTTGTCAATAAATTCTCATTTCTGACAAAATTCTTCTTTTCAGTCCAACATGCTAAGAGTGACGCTAGAGGGAGCTGGCGAGATGGCTCAGTGGCCAAGAGCGCTGCTGGCTCTTCCAGAGGTCCTGAGTTCAATTCCCAGCACCCACACAGTGGCTCACAACCATCTGTACTGTGATCGGATGCCCTCTTCTGGAATGCAGGTATAGGTGCAGATAGAGCACTTATATACATTTAAGAAAGAAAAGAGAAAAAAAATGATGCTAAAGAAATGCCCTGCCCCTGTTCCTTTGCAGAGAGATAAAGCTAAACAAACAAACAAACAAACAAACCATGCATGTCTATAAAAGAAGCTGAATGTAAATGAAGATTGAAGGGTTAGCCATAAACAAGACACACTATTGGGTTAAAGCTCATGAAACATAGAAGAGGAGGAGACAGAAAGAATACAAAATGGAGGATGGCGAGAAGGACTGAAAAATAGTCTTCCTCTAAGCACAACATGGCCATGGCAAACAAGATCTCTCTAGCATTCTCACAGATATGTGTGCTGGCACTGGATCCACACAAGGGGTCCTCCTAACAGTCAGCTATGGAGGGGGGAAGAACCCTTTCCATACACTGCTGAATCTAGCAGCAAGCATCAGAGTCTAGAAAAGGCCAGGCATAAGAGCCAGCTATATATCCATTAGTGAGTTCACCAGGCTGATGGCTAGCTCCAAATGCAGAGTCACACAGACAGCCCTGGTTAAACTCTGTGGGACACTAAACAACACCAAAAGTGGTAAACAGGAAGAGATAGGGCTGGGGTAAAGCTGAGGCCAACATATTTAGGCATCGCTCCTCGAAGCACATTCTTGAAAATATTGTGAATACTTAATACTCATCACTGAATTGATTCTTTAGAATAAATTATAAATGTTCCCTCAGAGGGGCTATGGGAGAGAAAAACACTGTACATTGTGTGTATTTTACTATTTTACTATGCTTAGCAATTTCATTTTCTTATTTGTTTATTATGTAGCTCTGGCTATCCCGGAATTCACTCTGTAGGTCAGGCTGGCCTCAAACTCACAGAGATCCACCTGGCTCTGCTTCCTGAGTGCTGGGATGAAGGTCAACCACAGACCTCTCATAGTCAAGCTTGGGGCGGAGCAGGGATTTACCTCTCAGTGTCACTTGTGTCAATCCCAAAATATAAAAAAACAATCAACTGAGCCCCACTGGTATAGGTATTTATTGGTCTAGAAATATGGCAAACCTCCAGAACTGGGCAAAACCTGATTTTCAAATCCCATGTAATGTCTCCTTGGTGCTGACATCAATGAGAAGCAAGTTTGTATTTCATAAACTTGATTTTTTTGCCTTATAGGGGAATACATAACCTATGTAGCACTCTGTACTCTCTGGGTTGTTGGATTATTTTCCCCAGAAATCAATATTATGGGAACACTTTCACATATACATCAAGAAGTATGTTTATAAAATCAGCAAATAAACATTTTTTCCATTAATCTTTCTTTAAAATCTTTAACTTCCTCTTCAAAATTGATCATTAGTTTTCAAAACTAATAACGTTGTGGTGGACGTGACAACACTTTTGCAGTGTTAAGTACTGAAAATAGTTTATGTATCACAGATCTTTACGATCTATTATATGTAATTCTGATACCTTAAAAAAATAAACTCGCCAGCTGGAGAGATGGCTCAGTGGTTAAGAGCACTGCCTGCTCTTTCAGAGGACCGAGTTCAATTCCCAGCACTCACATGGTGCCTCACAACCATCTGTAATGAGATCTGATGCCCTCCTCTGGTGTATGTGAAGACAAAGCACTCATATACGTAAATAAATAAGTAAATGCAGATATATTAAAAAATAAACTAGCATTCTTTTATCCTTAAAAAAATCTTTAGAATCTAACTCTCCTTAATGTATCAACCTATTTCTTTTTACAATGAAATGAAGAAGGCATGTACTAAGAATAAAAATAGTTTTACTGAGTGCCAGAGAGGATGGGCACCGTTCCATTTCTCTCCTCCGAATGTCTGCTTCTGTCTGCCGAGTCTCGTCCACTTGGTCTTCTGTGTCTCAGATAACAGCAGCCCCACTCTTCGCACTCAGACAGGACCCTGTCACAGTAACCCTGGACTCCTCTAGCTTGCGGTCTTCCGTGTCTCACTGACCCTGTCACGGTAACCCTGGACTCCTCTAGCTTTCGGTCTTCAGTGTCTCACTGACCTTCTCTTCAGAGTTCCGGAGTAAAAGCATGAATTGTTTTTCCTGTGTCACCTGCCTCTGTCTCCCAAGTGCTGGGATCACAGGCAAGAGCCACCATCGCCTGGCTTCTAAAGCACAGTCTTAAATAAGGAAAACAAGAGAGCCAACAGTAAGGACAGTAGCATGAGGAAATGGAGGCCACAGCCAAACTATTATCACCACCAAGGAAAGACTTGACAGCATGTGTCGACCTGACTGAGTAACGGAGAAAGACGGCATCATCTTTTGAAGTAGGTAGAGCAGCTTTCATCTGTGCACCTGACCTTCAAGGCAGTGCAAAGACTCATGGCCATATGATACTTCAAATGACAGTAACAACACGTAAGCTCAGTGACAGTGGAGAGAACGCAAGCATGTGTCCCTTTGCTAACGCTCCTTATTCCATAAGGTCCTTATTTCTACCCTATAAAGAAAAGCTGATGTGAGGCTGGAGAGATGGCTTAGCAGTTAAGAGCACTTGCTGAGCCCTCTTCTGTCCCAGGGCCATATAGCAACTCACAACTGTCTGTAAGTTCAGTTCCAGGGTCTCTGATGCTCTAGAAGGGGCCTCTAAAAGCCCTGCATTTTTTGTGATGCACATACATATAAACAGACAAATACTCATACACAAACACAAAACAGAACAAAATAAATTAAGAAAAGCCAACATAATATGTAAAATAAGTCATGCGTCATCTACTGTTCATAGCTTCATATTCCCTTTACTCAATAATAATTACAGGCACACACCTGTAATTCCAGCAGAGGCAGGTGGTTCTCTGTGAGTTCAGGGCCAGCCTGGTCTACAAAGCAAGTCTAGGACCGCCAAGGCTACACAGAGAAACCCTGTCTCGAAAAATCATAAATGATAATAATAATAATAAATACTAAAAAATGTTTGTAATATTGACCAAAATATATGTAAAGACATTGTTAGGTAATGCCACATAAATATAGGAGAAACAAAGCCCTGTAAAATAGTTAATTTTTGTACCTAGAAAAAGGAAAGATAAATGGAAGATATAAATAAAATTACTGTATGAGGAGTCACTTATAATTGGGAGATAATCAAAATTATTTTTGATCATATTTATCATTAGTGCCAAATCAGTTCTGGGTAATTTTTACAGTCTTACTTGTGATTTGTTACATTAAATGAACTGCTTCATAAACGAGAACTCACTTTAGATTATATGTGTCATATTCAATGGAAGACTTGGGCACTGCTGAAATCATATACAGGAATCCAAGGTGTTCATTTTCCTGTAATATTTTGATGATTTGCAAGGGATCTTTAATGTTGGCTTTAATGACTTCTTCTCGGTCATAGAAGGTGTACTTAGGATAAGCTGAAGACCTCTTTTCAAAGAGCCCTCTTCTTCTAGTCCCCGTGCGTGGCAGTTTAGATGGAGAAGGGGCGTACATATCAACAGAGGGTCTATGGCTCTAAACAAAGACAATTGTATTAAACATGACTTTCTGCAAAAAGACAAAAGAGAAAAGGCAGAGACACAAAATCCCCTCAAAGAGGAGCAGGAGAGCTGAAAATTTTGGAGCTGTTGTTCAGGAGTTCCTTTACCACACACGAGGCCCGCTGCCTTCTCTCCTTCGACACCATGCGATTACAGCCACATGCTGCTAGCTCTCTGGAGTAGCTCTCTGAAGTTCACCCCTCTCCTTGCTCAGGGATGCTGTATCTGCCTGCTCTAGCCTTAGCACTTACTTGGATGACTTTGATACTTTCTGATGAGTGCAACCTTAGCTGCCATCATAGCTTGTAATAACCGTCGCTTCTTTGTGAAGCATAGGGGTGGCTACACAGAATACTGGGAATTATTGCTGTCATGGCCTTTGGGAAGCATTTGTTTTGTTAAAGGAACAACGCTTCTCAAATACAAGTGTACTTGTGGGTTAGGGGGAGGTATGGGGCTTGTTTAGATGCAGGTTTTGAGTAGGTACTGCTGGGATAAGCCTGCACCTCTAACCCGCCCACAGAAGTGGGCGCGGTGGGTAGCTGGACCGCACTGCTGAGCAGGAGGGCTGAGTTCCACCCTCGCTGCGCTCCCCGTGCTGTGAGCAGCGGTCCGGGCCATCCATATTCTAAAAAATACATAGCGTTTCCTTTCTTCCGGGCGTCTCCTTTCCTCCACATTTCTCTTTAGTCCCTTTTAGCAAATTAAAGCTGTCCTTCCTGTTCAGCCCACACAATTTCTGTTTTCTTCTTAACCCGCAAGATTGTGAGGCCCGTTCTATGCCAAGCTTATGAGAAGTCAAACATTTTCCTGGCTCTACTTACATTGTCCCTCAAGAAAGAGGAACAGCTTCTCCCATTTCTATTTCTTTCTTAGTTATGTATAATCACTTAAAGCAGTAGTTCTCAACCTGTGGGTCGCAACCTCTTTGTGGATAGACTGACCCTTTCACAGAGCTCACCTGAGACCATCAGAAAACACAGATATTTACATTATGATTCATAACAGTAGCAACATTATAATTATTAAGTAGCAACGATTTTACAGTTTGGGTCTCTACAACAGGAGGAACAGTATTAAAAGGTGGCAGCTTTGGGGAAGGCTGAGACCCACCGGCTTACAGCTCCCACAAGTCCTTCTCAAGTTCACTCCTAAGACAGCTATTAGGCAGTTGAATAATTTCCATTGACTACACAATGTCTTTTGGACTACGTTGGTCTTTTTTTTTTTTTTTTGGTGGGGGGTGGGTAGGGTCTCACTATGGAGTGCTGGATGTTCTGGAACTTGCTGTGTAGACCAGGCTGGCCTCGAGCCCACAGAGATTTGCCTGCCCCTGCCCCCTAGGTATTGGGATTAAAGGTGTGCACCACAATGCCTGGCTTGGTCTCTATTTTATTGCCCCTCTTCAAAGTTTCCCAAGCTCCTCACTTCTGGCAAAATTTATTACAAATTTCAAATAATTAGACATAACATATATAATAACTATATATAACATTATATATAATACCATTAACATGCAAGAAAATGTCAGAAGACAATAAAGATACCAGATGTTCACTACATGATTTTCCTTTTCTGTGCTCATTTTCCTTAGAAATATTCTATTTTCCAAATGTGGGTAACCTTTTATCCATATTCTTAGGAACTAAAAGCGTGTGAGCAGAACTATAAGGCAGTTGAGTGCTTTATAATTTCCGCTGACTACACGATGTCTTTTGGGCTACCAAAAAGAACCACAACAAAACAAAACAGAACATGTGGCAGCTTAGAAGAGTGCTTAAGTGTTTTACATATCATACCTGCTTCCTTTTTATACCCTCTGAAGACTGTTGACTAGAAATTGACGGTCTTTCATCTGTACTTGGGGGTGGCTTAAGGATTCCAGAGCGCAGTAGTTGTTGTCGATTCTGTTCATATATGTAGTCTGGTTGCTTATGATCTTGGTAAATTTTTAGCACTGGCTTTGGGGAGCAAGAGATGGGGTTATCTTGTTAATGTCATTGCAGACTTTACTCTTTACTACCATTGGCTTCTTGCCCTTTTGGAAACGGACCCCTCTGTTCTAAGTTCCCAGCCAAGCCACAGTCCTTTTGCCTCCTGTCCTCCATCTGCTGCTCAATAAGACTTTTCTGTTGGGTGTTAACACTTCTAGAACTAAGTTTAAGAAAAGCTTAGAACCATGGAATCACTTGCCCCTAACGGACTGTGACAAATTTTCTACCCCTCAACTGTGGGAAGAAACAAGCATCACACAAGCCCATGTGCTGAAGGAAACAGGGCCGAGGCTCTGGGATACAAAAAGACTTTCAGAATGGGGCTAGCAAACACTTCCAGCAGATGCTCAGCGTAAAAGATGCCAGTTTCTATCCTGGTTAATTTTGGTTAACTTGACACAAACCAGAGTCATGTGGGAAGAGGGAACCTCACTTAAAGAATTGCCTCCATCAGACTGGTCTGTGGGCATGTCCGTGGGGCACTGTCTTGAGTAATAGTTTGTGTGGGAAGGCCCAGACCACACGCAGCAGGGTGAGTGGGGCTAGGAGGTATGAGAAAGCAGGCTGATCAAGGGGGCAGGGAGCAGCATTCCTCCGTGGTCTCCTCCCACCTCGAGGCCCTGCTGTGGCTTCCCTGCATGATGGCCTTGCAACCTGTAAGTGGAAATGAGCGCTTTGCTCTACCGGCTGCTGTTAGTCACAGTCGCAGCAACTGAAAGCAAACTAACAACCGTTTCTCAAAGATTTCTGTTTTGGGTGAGAATTATGAAGTTGTAAATAATTATATCCAAAATACCATTGCACCTTCTTCTAATACTTGGGGGAGGGGGGAAAGTGAGAAGATGCTGTGTGGCTGGTAGAGGCTTCCTTCATGATTTTCCTGTACTGTACACGTTTTCCTAACTACAGTTCCCAAAGCCGTACACAATCGTCTTAGTCACTCTTCTATTGCTGTGAAGAGACACCATGAGCACGGCAACACTTTAAAGAGAGAACATTTCATTGTGGGCTATCTGGCAGTCTCTGAGGCTTAGCCCGTTATCATCATGGTGCGGGGCACAGTGGCAGGCACGTGATGGAGACATGCCTGAGAGCTACATGCTCATCCGCAGGCAGAGAGAAGGACAGCAAGACTGAGCCTGGCATGGGCTTTTGAAACCTCAAAGCCCACCCCTAGTGACACGCAGGAAGGTCACAGCTCCTTATGCTTTAACGCTTTCAATAGTCGTTCCCTGGTAACTAAGCATTTAAATGAATGAGCCAATGGCGGTCACGCTTATTCAAACCACTACACAACCTCACCAACAATAATTTTACCATCGAAACCAAGTATGAACCCTTCAAATTCCAATATAGGCTTTAGAGGAAGACTGAAGATATTATAGCAGCATGGCTCTAACAAGCTTGCAAAGAAAGATCTACACTAAGACTAAGTCCCAAAGGGGGAAGCAACTTCAGAGACCTGAATGTCGATTGGATGAGACAGTCCCAAAGCAAAGAGAGGATCCAGATAAATGCAGGGAAGGAGAGCAGAACACAGAATACACACGGGTTTGTTTATGTTGTGTGTATATATGTTCAAGTACATGTGTGTTCATATGTGTGTGGTGGGCAAACAACAGCTTTGGCTGTCATTCCTCAGGTACTGTTCACCTCATTTTTTTTTTGAGACAGGCCTCTCATTGTCTTGGGACTAGCCAAGTAGACTAGGCTGGATAGTTAGGCAGTCCAGGGATCTGCCTGAATACTCTGGTGGTTTGCCTGGTATCCTGAGTTCAATCCCCGGACCCTACTGCCTGGTGAAAAGAGAATGATGACACCCACAAATTGCCTTCTGACTTGCATATGCCTCCCCCATATGGCACAGGTTCGCCAAAAATATAATTTAAAAAAATGTAAGCAATTAAAGATATTCTGAGAACATTTTACAGTCTGCAGGGAACTGTTTTTGTTCTTGGAATTGCAAGTGAAACTATTTGAGAGTCAAGTATCATGCTCACAACTCACTTTAAACAATAAGGCAACAAGCACATATAGGAGTGCAGACAGGCATAACATGAATGAAACATCACACGGACAGTTCTTGAATTGCACTGTTCTTTCAGCATTCCTTTGAAATGCTGGATAAACTTTGGTCATCTCTAAACACGGAGTCAGGGAGCTGAGACCGAAGTAAGAGATGAGTAGCTGTACCACTGATTCTTCTGAAAATAGACTTTGTTCTGGGCCAGTGAGACAGTACAGAGAATAAAGGTGCTTGCAGCCAAGGCTTAAGACCTGAGTTTAGTCCTGTGAGCCCATATGATAGGACAGAACTGATTCTCATAGGTGTCTACACACGTTCTACACACACACACGCACACCACTCTTAATATATATATATATAAACATTTAAAAAATAAGTGATTTTAAGGCAAATTAGGCAAAATTCAACACTGTTAATGCTGCTTCTTATATTTTTCACTGGGGTGTTTATTTACAACTTTTCATAATAAAATAGAGACAAAAATATTTAATATGCTGTAAACTCTTTCACAAAATCAATGGCAAACATCAACCACCCTAAATACTAAAGCCATAATTAAAATAATTAATATCACCATTACCTTTAGCACTTGTTTTAGTCACTGTTTTATTGCTGTAAAGGGACACCATGACCACAGCAACTTGTATTTAACCGGGGTGAGTCCATGACCACCACGGTGGCAAGCAAGGTGGGAGGCAGGCAAGCACAGGCAAGCACAGCCCCAGAGAAGTAGCTGAGAGCTTTCATCTGACCCGTGAGCAGGAGGCAGAGAGAGAGAGAGACTTCTGAAACCTCTCAGCTTTTCCTCAAACTGGGAACCAGACACTGAAATAGATTAGCCTATGTGGACCATTCTCAAACCCCCACAGAATTCAATTCTTCGTTTTTGTTAGTGTGCCTAGAACAATGGCCTTAAAGTAACTCCTAAAATGCTTATGTGTTGAAGGCTTGGTTCTCAGCCAGCGACACTACTACGAATGATAGAAACGAGGAGATGGGGCCCACTAGGGTGAAGCAGGCTGTCTGGGACATACACTAAAGAGCACCTAGTGTGCTCAGATCCTTCCTTTTTCTTTCTGCTTCTTGGATGCTGTGAAATGAGCAGCCTCCTCCATCACACACTCCAGGTTATCAACACATTACTCTGCCTTGTTGCGGGTCCAGCGTGGTAGAGCTGGCCGCCCACGGACTGAAGCCTCTGAAGCCAAAAATAACCCTTTTCTCTTTAAGTCGCTATTTTCAGGTATTTTTGTCACAGTGACAGAAATTTACAAAATAGAGATTCAGAAAAAACGTTTTCCACTACAGGCCATAGAAATGTTCTAGGTGTTGCAGGCCGTAGAGTTTCTATTACAACCATATAATTATGTCATGGTACCAGAAAAGAAGTCTTGGGCATTCTGCAAACAAATGGATGCGGCAGCAATCAATCAGAAAAGGTGAGGGCGTCCAATTTGACCCGTGGGTCATAGTTTGAAAACTAAATAAACTAACTGGTTTAGTTACTAGGAAATAAAGAGTTAATAGTATCTGTTATATTCATATATATCTGTTATAGCACAATATGTTATATATATAGTTTACAAACAAAAGCTGAACATTAAGTATGAGAATTTAAAAAGATATTACTGACAATGAACAGAATTAGTTAATCTTACTTTTGTGTATGTGTCTGTGTGCATGTATGCTACATGTATGTGAATGCCCATAGCAGCCAGAAAGGGGTGTTGAATCCCTGGAGCTGTAGCTATAGGTGGTTGTGATAGGAATTGAACTCAGGTCCTTCAGGAAAGCAGCGAACACTCTTATCAGCTGAGTCAGCTCTCCAAACCCCTGGCAGGGGCTTCTTTCAAAATAAGGAACAAAATTAAAATAGTTAACAATCAATTTTACAAGAAAAGGATAGGAATTAATTACAGAAAAAAACTACTCATGCACTAAAAACAAACAAAAGAATAAATATAGCCAAGTGTGAAATATGAAATTTAGTGTTCAATGGGAAATATAACATGAAAATCTCCGTAGATATAGGAAATAATTTAATAAAATTAATGCTTATTTTAATAAAAATTATTGTAATATAACCTATATCAACAATATGAACCATTGTAAATCTGTGTGTCTAGCAAAAATAAAGACCTGATAGCATCCAATCCACAGATGTGTGGGTGTGCACACCCTCGCCTCCATTATAGGCAGAAAAAATAATTCTATGTTTCTGGAGGGCAACTTGAAGCACTTTTCAAAGCTATATTGGAGGCAGAGGCAGGCAGACTGATGTAAGTACAAGGCTAGCCTGGTGTGCATAGCACATTCCAGACCAGCCAGGACTATGTAATGAGAACCTATCTGAGAAACAGAGAGAGAGAGAGAGAGAGAGAGAGAGAGAGAGAGAGATTTGTTTGCTTGAGTCTTCCCTTACCAGAGGCTCCAGTTTTACAGGCTGCTGTCGCTTTCTTGTCCTCTCTTGAGCTTTTGTAGTGTGCTTAAATATCAGGGTTTGAGGGTTGCGTTCATGTTCTTTGAGTGTTACATAATTCTGAACTCCTTTTGCTTTTATACTGTTTAGTCTGGTAAGCACAGGATTTTCTTCTTCCTGCTGTTCAATGTTTTTCAGGTCAAAATTACTCTCTGTGGCTTGGAAAGACATCTTTGTTCCTACAGGAATGGGATGAAGAAAAGGGGAAAAAAGGTGCAAAGTTGAACAAAATTGGAGAGAGATGTGGGGAGTAGTGAGAGAATTAGGGAGAAGTGAAATCACCTACTTCCCCCCAAAGTAAACCAATCAACGCTCTTGTGGTCTTCCCCAGCACAGAGACTGAACCAGAGGAGGAAAGATAGCCAAGTGTGCCTGGGCTTCAAGAAGCCCAGCTTTGGGGACTGCACTGGCTTGGATTTGGAAGGACAAGGACGAGGGCATTGAACACAAAAATTCTCATATCTGAGTTTGCAAAACATCTCCCAGAGAACATGCTTTTTCAAATGCAAGTAAGAGGTTTAGGGGGATGGCTCCCTCTGTAAAATCTTGCTACTCAAGTGCCTTAGTGTCTCCATTGCTGTGATAAAACACTGACCAAAGGCAACTTGGGGAGGAAAGGGTTTGTTTCACCTTACAGCTTATAGTCCAAGTCTTGAAAGGAAGTCAGAGCAGGAACTCAAGGCAGGAATTGACGAGAAGGCCATTAAGGAACAATGCTTACTTGCTCCTCTTGGCTTGCTTAGACTACGTTCTTATATAAGCCAGGACCACATGCTCAGGGTGAAATCGCCTGCAGTAGACTGGACCTTCAATCGTCAACCAAGAAAATGCTGAACAGACAAGACTTTAGGCCAATCTTATGGAGGCATTTTCTCAATTGAGAGTCCTTCCCAAGTAACTCTAGCTTGTGTCAAGCTGACAAAACAAAACAAAAAACAGGACAGCAAACATGAGGATCTGAGTTTGTATCCCTAGCACCCAGCCAGAAGAGGTGTTGGATCCCTGGAGCTGTAGTTACAGGTGGTTGTAATAGGGACTGCACTCAGGTCAAAAAGCCGGGCATACAAGTGCTGCAGGGAACCAATGCACTGGGAAGTAGGGGCAGACAGGTGAATCCCAGGGCTGCCCAGCCAAGCTAGCCAAACTCCAGATTCACTGAGACCCTGTCTCAAAACAGAGGGTGGAGAAGCAACTGAAGAAGGCAGTCCAATGTTAGTCTCTACCTTCCTATGTGCACCCACAGGCACACACACACCAGGTATGTCAGGTGTTGACGTACCTACATATTAACCTAGCTCAGTGCCAATAGAAATTGAAAGCCTCTCATGCAATTTTAACTTCTCAAGTAACCCTATTAAGAACAAGAGGTCTCCATTTTAATTATGTTAACATCCAAACTATCATTTCAATTCATAATGGTGCTGTGTGATGCAGGGTTTATATCTTATTTTTCTGAGTGCACTTACACCTGGCGTCTGAAAGCTGCCCTATTTGGACAGGACAGGTCTAGATTTGAGCAGTCACTGTAAGGTCTTGGATAAACCTGACATCTCTAGTCCTCACTTTTCAGTCCCCCAAGATAGTAAGCTATCACTTGAATCCACCCTCTCTGAAGCTTTCCATCCCCGGAGAGGCGAAGCTGAGTGTCTCAGGACTCAGGGCTCGGTTCCACTGGACTCACCAAGCAGTTCAAAAGGTACGTTCCTGAGGGATCTCCAGAGGCTGGGAAATGCCTGGTCTGGGAACAGAAAACCAAGGGCAAAATGTTTCCCGTTGCTTAGCAACCACTGTGCCTCCAAGGACGCTCCGTGAGCCGGGGAGGAGCCGGTAGCTGCAGGATAGTCTCGGGGAGCCTGTACTGCGTTTGCTCTCCCCAGCCAGGAGCCGGCCAAGAACTTGAGCCAATCAGCGTTTCCAGAGCATTTGATGTCACTAGTTCTCAGGGAGCAGGCGCAAATTCTTTAGATTGGAAATCTCAGGCTGGGTGGACTGCAAGCTTGGGTGGTTCGGTCATTCTGTATCGTGCCTTCGTTAGCGAACGGTCCATGATCTTTGATCCAACCTCCTGCAGAAATCTGTTGTCTTTCAGGGGGCTCGAGTCTGATTGAGATTCGCCTACCTCTTAAAATCCCGGAGGTGAAAGAATCAAGAGTCACGGGAGAGGGGTGGGTGGACCGTGGAATCCCTTTCACCTCGAGGAACTGCTTCGCCGGTTGGCAGAGGCTGGTTTTCAACCTTCCCTACAAAATGTCATCATCACTGCTGGAACTACCTTCTTTTTCTCGTTCCTCTTTTACCGTGCCCACGCCTTGGATGGCGACCTTTGGGTGAAGCTGAGAAACAGCAGCACAGCCCTCATTTAGCATGCTGGTTGGACGTCACCTACCTCCAAGAGCTGGAGTAGAGATTACTGCTCACTCAGGCTAAACCACCTGAGTATTGAGCTGACATTTGTCTCTTGCCACATGAAGTTTTAGAGAACATATTTCAGTTCTCTCTCTCTCTCTCTCTCTCTCTCTCTCTCTCTCTCTCTCTCTCTCTCTCTCTGTGTGTGTGTGTGTGTGTGTGTGTGTGTAGGTTCTAGTGGAGGCCAGTGGGGAATTTATAAGACTTCAGTTCCCTCCCTCCGTTATGTGACTCCCAGGCTTGGCAGCTCGTGCATTTAACTGCTGAGCCACCTCGCTAGCCCTACTGAGTGTTTAAACAATTTTTTTTTTAAGTTGGCAATGAGAGGTTCAAAAACTTGGAGTTAATTCTTGGAACTGGGGCAAAGTCACCAGATCACAGTCCTTTCAGAGCAGGGGTCCAGCAGCAGTCCCCCACCCAGATTAACCTCAGGGTGTGACTAGGGTCACTTAGCCCATGGAATGTGTTAACCCCCTCTCCCCCTTGCTACAGCCTAACCTGCACGTATCAGGGCAGTACCTTGCCCGGGGGTCAGGTGTCCCCCAGGTAGCCAGACCTGATCATTTGCAGTTTTGGCGCCTGAAAACAAACCAATCATTTTAAAGGTCGGCTCCCCTAGAGACCCTTTCACCCAATCCTGTAATGCCAAGACTTGCACTTCCCTGCTTTCGTTTTTTTTTTTTGCCCCCTTAAAAACCCTGTTCCCCCAGAGTTGGGGGTCACTTGCCCCTTTGTTCTTGTAAAGGGCAGCCACCCAGCTCGAGTTTGTAATAAAGGTCCTCGTGTGATTTGCATCGGACTCAAAGCCTGTTGGTCATTTGGGGACTCAAGATCTGGGTATTTCAGGCAACTTGGCTTTTTAGAAGCTCAAAAGATTAACATAACACATGAATGCACACCAGTTTAGTAGAAAGGGTATTAATGAATAACGAAGGTCTGATGTTAGCAGAATAAACAAGACCCCATTAGGCATGCTAAGGTATCTAAACAACATGGTACCCAGCCTTAGAAGCAGCTGTGGACCAGGGCCGATCCTCGCTCGAAAAGCCTCAAAGTTTCTGGCTCTCCGCCTGTCTCTCCCAACTCTTTGGCATTCTGCACATGTCTCTATAGGCGGTAATGTCCCTTCCCAGAATCTCCACCATGAACTGTATATGTGTGCTGGAGAGGGCTTCGGGCAAGTAGGAGTTTGTGCTCAAACTTCCACAAGACCACAATTTGGGACCTGCCATGATGGAAAGTGCTGACACTTCAATGCTTCATTGTGCCTTTCCAGGAGTCTCACAAGCATGCACACACACACACACACACACACATACACACACACACAGAGGAGAGAGAAGGGGGACAGAGAGGGGCCCCTGTGCCTCAGTAGGCTGAGATACCACATTCCACTCACACCGCTTATAACAGGAATTTCAACTTTGTCCCACTTGGCAGCATGTCTGGACATCATGTGGCTTCGAGGCTCTCAGCCTGGATTTTCCGGGACTCCCTGGCCTGCTGTTTGTTAACAGCTTGCTCAAAACAGCTTGCGACTGTGCATGGCAAGCACGGTTAAAGTCTGCTTTTTAAGGCAGCAGGGGCAAGGGGTGGTTTTGAAATACCCAGATCTTGGGTCCCCAAATGACCAACAGGCTTTGAGTCCGATGCAAATCACACGAGGGCCTTTATTGGGTGAAAGGGTCTCTAGGGGAGCTAACCTTTTAAAATGATTGGTTTGTTTTCAGGCGCCAAAACTGCAAATGATCAGGTCTGGCTACCTGGGGGACACCTGACCTCCCCTTTCCCCCTCCCGTAAGGTACTGCCCTGTTAGGTTAGGCTGCAGGTTAGGCTGTAGCAAGGGGATGGGGGGGTTAACACATTCCATGGGCTTCCTTAGGGGCTACATGACCCTAGTCACACCCTGAGGTTAATCTGGGTGGGGGACTGCTGCTGGACCCCTGCTCTGAAAGGACTGTGATCTGGTGACTTTGCCCCAGTTCCAAGAATTAACTCCAAGGTTTTGAACCTCTCAGTTTGTTTTGCTGTTGTGCTTCCATTTCTAGAATTTTAAAGTTAAAAACACTGGTTTTCCTTCACTTTAAATGATCTTTATTTCCAAACATGTGGTCTTGTCTTTGCAGATAATATGCTAACTCAGAAGGTGGGGGGCACTGATTTCAAGAGTTCATGGTCATTGTTGATCATGTAGAGACTTCCATTAGCCTGGGATACCTGCAACCCTGTCTCAAACCAAATCAATAAAATAAAACATACAACAGAGTTAGAGACTTAGATTATGCCAGCCAGTGGTGGCACATGCCTTTGATTCCTGCACTCTGGAGGCAGAGGCTGGCTGAGCTCTTAGCTCAAGGCCAGCCTGGTCTACAGAGTGAGTTCGAGGACAGCCAGGGCTACACAGAGAAACCCTGTCTCAAAAAGACAAGCAGCAACAACAACAAAAAACAAAAGACAGATGTAGAATATAAGAAATAATGTAAAATATCCCACTATCTTTATATTGATTACATGCTGAAATGATAATATTTTAGGGTTAAATAAAATATATAATTAAAATAAAAATGTGTTAACACCAATGTATTTTCATTATTTAAAAAATTACACATACATTTTATCATTTTTATTTATATATTTATGTATTTACTGTGTGCATGTTGGGAGCTGCTGCTCAAGCAGCTGCTTTGATATTTAAATCTCAATGGAAAGACTGGTTTTACCAGGCCTTCTCTGGAGTCAGTAAAGAATTTCCAAGTCCATCTTCTTTTGTTTGTGACAGCAGATGGGATAGCTTACCAAATCACACCTCTTGTTTCACCTCCTTGTGAATTTAACTCATTGTGCTGACCTGCTTTTATTGCAGCTTAAAAGCAGTCTAAAATAAATCAAGGTGTCTAGTCTCTACTAGAGCCTCTCGGGAAGGTCCCATGTGTTGTGTGTTAGTCTATTAAGTTTAATCCTCACTCCCGACTCTGCTGGTGGGCTCTGGCATGTGCTGCCGTGACACACGTGTGGAAGTCAGGGGACAACATCTGAGAGTTGGTTCTCTCCTTTCACTATGTGGGCTCTGGGGGTCAAACTTGAGGCGGCCAGGCTTGGGTTCTCTCCTTTCACTATGTGGGCTCTGGGGGTCAAACTTGAGGCGGCCAGGCTTGGCAGCAAGCACCTTTACTCTGACATGACTCTCCAGCGCCGTCCATAGTTCTAAATATTATGTGTCTTCCACTAATGTTATCTGAGTACAACGAGAAGCAGAATTCTCTATATTGACATTATTTTGAAGTACATGAAATATTCTTTTTATTATCTATTTTATGTGTGTGAGTGTTTTGTTTTCATGCATGTCTATGTACCACATGTGTGCCCAGTGCCCCCGAAGGGCAGAAAAAAACCATCAGATCCTTTGAGACGGAAGTTACAGATAATGGTGAGCTGTCATCATGTGGGTGCTGGGAATCAAACCTGGATCCTCCGGAACAGCAGCCAGTGCTCTTAACTACTGAGCCATCTCTCCAGCACCTGCATTCATCATTTTATAGTGTAACAAAATTAACTTTTTGGTAGTAAATCAAGCCTAAATAAACATAAATCACATTGGTTTTTTGGAACTTGAAGAGAAAATGGTATTGGCTTTTACTAAAAACCTGGGGTGGCCAGGGGTGCCCTGTGGCTAGCCTACTGTTTTCCAAGTACATCTTCTCGCATTCACTTCCCAGTGTCTTCACTGGCTGCAGTAGCCCTTTCCTCACATCCTGCTTTGCTGGCTTCTAAGAAATCAAGTGCATCTGGTTACATCTTCGTTATCATAATAGACCTGGAAGATGATACATCTATGCATTGAGGCCCACCCTGGGAACGGTGGCTTGTGGCGGCTGGGTTCCTGAAAAGGGCTGTGAAGCCGCTGCAGCAATAGCAGCAATCGGTGTCGGCATTTTCTATGTTTTCTCTCAGCTCTTAAAACTATACAATAAATATGCAATAAACATCAGCCCTTATTTCTTAGACTTAGGGGCAGCCTAGTACCCCTAGCGCAACACTTCCTCATTTCTCCCTACCCTCACTCCCCCCTCCCCCAAAAAAAACTGGCTTTTTTAATTGAGTTGTTAAATGAAATTTTGAAAATCATCCAGTGTCCTAGTTAATTTTAACTGTCAACTTGACACTGCCTCCTAACACAGTTATCTGTGGGAGTCTCAACTGAAGAACTACTCAAATCAGATTGTCCCGTGGGAATGTCTGTGTAGAGAATGTCTTGATTGTTAATTGATACAAGAAGGCCAAGGCCCCACTGTGGGCAACACCATTCCTTGTGCGGGCAGCCCCAGGCTATGTAAGAAAGCCAGCTAAGTGTGAACCTGAGCAAGTCAGTAAGTCACTGAGCAAGACAGCGCTCACTCATAGTTTCTGCTTTAATTCCCTGCTTGGGTTCTTGCCCTGACTTCCCTCAATGATGAACTGTGACCTGGAAGTGTAAGCCAAATAAATTCTTTTCTTCCGAAAGCAGCTTTTGGTTAGAGTGCTTTGTTACAGCAACAGAATTTGACTAAAGAGATTTGACAGAGATTCAAGTCAAAGATAGCTTGTTTCTCTTTTTTTATTAATTTATTAATTTTTGTATCAATCACAGGTTAGGTATTTTGCATCCCAAGCGTAACCCCCTCCCTGATTCCCTCCCACTCTCCCCCTCCCTCCCTCATCTCCTCCCCGCACCCTCCAAGTCCACCAACAGAGGAGGACCTCCTCCCCTTCAATCCAACCCCAGCTCATCCTGTCTCCTCAGGGCTGGCTGCAATGTCCTCCCCTGGGATCTAGCCAGTCTGTCACTCCCCGGCATGTATGGGGGAGGGTCAAAGAGTCAGCCATCAAGTTCATGACTGAAACAGTCCCTGTTTCCCTCACTAGCGTCTTCAGTCTGACACCGAGCTATCATGGGCCCTATCTGAGCAGGGGTTCCAGGCCACATCCACACGTGGTCCTTGGTTGTAGAAACCGTCTCATACAAGACCCCTGTGCCCTGCTCAGTTTGGTCTTTGTGGAGCTCTTGTTCTCCCCAAGTCTCACCAACCTCCTCCATTTCTATCATCACTTCTCGCCCTCTGCCAAAGGCTTGATCGCAAGTCTTAATATCTGCTCTGATACATTGCTACATTGACCCCCCCAGAAGTCGTCCTTGGCATGCTCCTGTCCTGTTGCTTGTTTTCTCCTCTACTCAATGTCCGTCCCATTTGTTCATCCAAACAAGCATTGATCATACCAACCTGGGTCCTCCTTCTTGTATATCCTCCCTATGTGTGTAGATTTCAGCATGACCTTCCTATCCTATAGGTCTATGTAAGTGAGTACATACCATATGTTTCTTTCTGCTTTTGGGATACCTCACTTAGGATGATTGTTTCCAGGTCCCACCATTTGCCTGTGAATTTCATGATTTTCTCCTTTTTA